>JAUCBJ010002637.1:0-33098 GCA_032718475.1 Nemertoderma westbladi | reverse complement strand
TAAATCTTAAGCTACAAGCATTTGCATAAGACAGTAAGATATTTCTGTTGATATTGTACCGTCATGCGTCACAGTCACACCAGCACACTGCGTTATTCCTCAACTTTAGTGATTTGTTCAGTTGGTACTGCCAGTGCGATAGGCTACTGACGGAATGACGGATAGGTGTCGTTTCACTGTTTCAAGGATTGCAAGTATCTGAATAGGCTGATAGGCCTATGCTCTGAATTTTGGAGATATGCACGGTCTGACCCTGACGGTAGTGCGAAAGTTGCATGTGTTAGCATCTGCGGCTTCGCAAAGGTTTGGAGGTCATTTAAACCGTAGCTTTTCGAAAATTCGATATAACACAGCAAATAAGTACCGGTATCTACTGAGCTATATTCATGCAATTTTCTAACAAAGATCTTGGTAACTGATAAATTGAAGAAAAAGTGCGAGTCGTGTAATATCAATGAAACAACTACTAAAATATGTCTTTATGTTGCAAATTTTATCTGATCTCATTATCGTTGGGGCGTCCTCCAGGGAGACACACTTGCACCATTCTTGTTCATAATTGTGTTTGACTATGTTCTATGCATGTCCTTAGAAGTCGAGGAAATCCTGCCAAGTACCTAACTGATCTAGACTTTGCTGATGACTTAGGAGTACTCTCAGAATCACTAGACAGCTAGAGGGAGGCCAACGGCTCCTCAGCTCATTAGAACATGCTGCTTCTAGTGTTGGTCTTTTTAATAACTCTAGAAAGTCCACAATTTTGACAGTTAAATTTTAAAGTCAGCAAGTCTGATAGGATGAGCATAAGCTCAAAGGATGGTATGCTTGAGCATGTGGATGACTTCTGTTACCTGGGATCATGGATCCCATGAATCATGGATTGACTGCTTGAATAGGCTTTCCAGGATTTGGAAGTCACCGAGAATTAATTGGAAACTTAAGGTCCGATTATTTAGAGCAGCAATAGTTCCAGCACTTCTCTATAGGAGTCCATGCTGGGCTCTAACTGCTGAGGACGCCAAGTCTCTGGATGGCACATTCACAAGAATGGTACGTCGGGCTCATTGATTCCCCCAAGCTTGACACTAGAACAAAATCGCCTACGCTTTGCAGGACATTGCTTTCGCCGTGAGGACCAGCCAGTGCATAATCTTTGGCAGCCTCATGGAGTGAATAAGCATGGTGGACAGCCCATGACTTTCTTGAGACGCATCTTAAAGGACACTGGCCTTGAAGATGTGGATGATCTAGCCAATGTCATGGGTGATAGGGAGTTGTGGCGGCGCAATTTTGTCGACAAGCCGGCATAGCATTCTTAAAAATGCAGCTGCAATGCAACATGCCGATCCTAGTAGTAGTAGTAGTAGTATTAACATTTTGTAGATAAATTAGGCAGGGACATGGGGACCAGGCCCGGCGCATCCATTGAATTAAGAGATTATAGGCTCTTCTATGAGATGGTGTATAGAAGAGATTGCTGGTATTTACAAATTTAATTTCACAGTTATTTAGGCTACTGACCGTGTGTCATCTGACGTATTGATTTGTTATTTGTTAATGTCATTGATTGATATTTTGGTTATTATATTCTCTATGTCACGATGACTTTAAAACTGTGGCAGAATCCGTACCTAAATCTCTTTAAATTTTGCGAAATTAGTGATTGGAAGCGGGTGAGTCGTGAAGGCGATGTCTCAACAATTATGGACAAAGAATTAAAAAGTACTGTTTATAAAATATCTGGCTCAGTTCCAGCTGTTAACTATATACAGTTGCCAAAATGCAGCACTCAATCATTGGGATTAACAGGAAAAAATTTGTATATATTCTTTAAACCAACTCCTTCAAAGTATTTTGCAATTCATTTAGATGTCGCCACAAACGATAGTTTAATTGTGAGGGTGAGTATCAGCAACCTTTATAAAGAATTTAAAAGTACATCAACTTGGTTGCAGTTCCCATACTTATGTCCCTATCCGGATGGTAGTATAGACAGCCGAACAGCTAAAGGGGGGAAGCATGGTTATCAAGGTCCAGCCCCCATTAGTAGCAGATGGACTGTGCTTTGTCTAGATTTGCATCTTCTGCTCAATGTTTACCTGCACCGTGTCTTCAGCCATGTTAAAGCGATTCAGCTTTGTGCGAGCATGTTAGTGAAGAATTGTATCACTTCTGATATATCCTATGAACCGGGTATTAGTTACCATGACGCCAAGAGGAAAGGTCTACTATCCACTGGCTGTACCCCACTTCCGAGGGACCTTACATTCCCAGTACCTAGCAACACCAAATGGGCTGACCTTTACGACTTTATTAATTTCCCCAGCAAGGAGATTCTTTGTCAACCACCTTTCGATTCTGTCCAAAAATGTACTCCTTTAATGAAACACAAACATCCACTACCTGTGATTGGCGGTTCAATTGTGGATACCAAGCGAATGGTTGTGGCTGAAGTGGATTCCCGGCAGGGTGGAAACCAGGATTTATCTTTAGTTAACCGATTAACTAAACCCAAGTCAACTATTCGTAAGAAAGTTACTATGGAACTACCTGAGGTGCTGGAAGATCGAGGTAATAATCGATCTGTTAACGTGTATGCGAACACCGAGACTTCTTCCAGTGTTACTCGTAATCAAGTTGAATCCCATCCGGCCACAATTACCCGCGTTACTAAGTTGTCTACTGACCAATCTTTGCTTCCTGATCCAATAATGAAGTTACTCCACGTCGTTGGGTATGGTGGGTCGAATTGCAGGGATATATTATTCACTAAAGACGGAGCGTTAGTCATATATCCTGCTCATGCTATTGTAGTCGCTCACACATTGTCTACTGGGAAACAATTGTTTCTTATGGGCCATACTGATAAAATTGCCGCCCTTGCTCTAGATCCCCGAGGAGATATTTTGGCTTCTGGACAAGCGGGAGATGTGACTCTGATACGGCTATGGAGTCTGCGATCCCTATCATGTCTCTCTGTGCTCACTGCTCATGCTCGGGGATTGAATTGTATCGCGTTGTCTAAGAGCACATTATGGGCTGTTTGTCGAGATACGCATGATAAATACCTGGTTATTGTTTGGGACATCACGCAAGCTTCTCACACTGTACTTGCGAGAGCCATCACTGATGTTCATATCAACAAACTGATTGTTTTAAGTAACGATGGATTTTCCGCAGTATCTTGCGGACAGAGTAACATTCAGTTATGGAAGTTGCGTAATAATTCACTGCGATCGTGTCCTATTGATCTTTTAGATTATTCTCTGCACACATTTACCGACATTGCACACCAAAAGGGCGATGATGGGTTTCTATTTTCCTGCACTACATCAGGGTTGATCATTAAGCTTACTTTACCACACCCGGCTGTGGACCAAGTCTGTAAACTCGTTCCTACTAACCAATCCGGGGCTATTACGCTGGAACGTGTCGGTGTCACTGATGCATTCTGCGTAACCTGTTCTACCGATGGATACTTGCGCGTGTGGCCTTTGGATTTCTCATCGGTGTTTCTCGAAGTTGATTTGGAGGAGCCGTTTGACTCAGTTTATGTTTGTGATGACGGTTTAAAGATTGCTGTGGGAACTCGCGGTGGAGATGTAGGTGTTCTGGATATTGACAGCAGAAGTTATAAAGCATTGATTCATTGTCAAGTTGACGAGCTGATCGATTTTTCATTGGATTATAGTAATATGCAGCTAATAACTGCGTCATCTGACTCAACAATACGTCTACGTGCGATCGACGATCATTGTACTCAAATAGCAAAGGTTAAATTATCCAACTTTCCCAACTCATTCCCGGAGAAGGTTGCCATACATCCCTCCAACGGGACATTAGCTGTGGGCGATAGTTCTGGTGTAGTTCACATTTATATTCAGCAGATGCAGAAACAATTTATGAAATTTAAAACGACGAAATCTGAAATTACAGGTTTGGCATTTTCTAACAATGGATATTATCTTTATGTTGGAGGAAAATGTTCCACAATTTGTGTTGTGGCGACCCGCGATTGGATAATCGCACGTAAACTTGATGGTTTGGTTTGCAGAACGGCTTCGAATTGTTTAGCTGTCAATGGTGATTCCACTCAATTAGCAGTTATTGGGCCATCCAGTTCTATTGTTACGTTGCTAAATGGAAAAACCCTGGACGAATTCCTACGTGTTGACGTTTCTTCCGTGTGTGAAAGTCGGCATTTGGACCGCGCGGTAAACCTTATTTATCCACCAACTTATTCTAGCCATTTACTTGTTATCACTTCATCATCAAAACTGCTAAAAATTAACAACCACAACGGCGAAATATTAGATGTAGTTTCAATTGAGGACCATGTCTACAGTATAGCTGTTTCTCCAGACTCACAATTTATTGCTTTGGGTGGTAATAAAATGATAAAACTTTATAGTTACTGGAGTAAGGCTGGTGGTCATCAACAGTTTATTGGACATTCGGGAAAAATAAAGAACATGGAATTTAGTCCTGATGGGAAGTATCTGATATCGGGGGGAGATGGACTGCTGGTATGGAGGTTCTCAGGAAGAGCGGTACTTGATGGTGGAGATTCGTTGGATGTTAATTCGAATGTTCCCAAACAAACTAGAAACATCATTGAATGTAATGGAACCGGTAATGGAAATGTAGAGATTCCTAACAAACTATTTACTGAAGTGCTCCGCGTTAATGGAGATAATATATCGCCTCCTTGGGACTTTGTTTCCAATGGACAGACAGACTGCATTGATAACCAAGGAGATGGATTTATTAATAACCCGACAGCCATTAGGCTTCCTAAGTTCTATTCCAGACTCCATAATCAGGAAGTTCCTGAAGATGGGCGAGTTACATTCTCTGTTAGGATCAAGTCGCATCCTCCACTCCGTACGAGGTGGTTCCACGATGGGGTGGTAGTGAAGAACGACGGTCGGGTGGTCATATCCTTCGATGGTACGATGCATTCCTTGGATATCTCAAGGATTCGTATCCCCGATGCGGGAACTTGGACCTGCATTGCGGAGAATAGCGCAGGGAAAATAACATCCTATGCGAATCTGAAAGTAATTCCAACTGCTAATGTTGGTAACATTGGGGGGCATTCTATACAGTCAGGATTGCTTACGCCTCCTAATTTTGTTAATGCGTTAGTTAGTTTGAAGGCCAAGGTGGGGGAAGGTATTCGTTTAGACGCCATTATAGAATGTGATCCCGACCCAGAAGTGGAGTGGTTCCACAATGAGAGGATTATTTATGACTCTGTGAGAATTAAAAAAATCTTTGTTGGCGCGAAGTTCAGTTTGGTTATATCCGACATCCGTTTAAGTGACGCCGGTAAATATTCGATAGTAGCGAGGAATTCTTGTGGGAGGAGCGTTAGTACTGCCGAGTTGTCGGTTGCCGATGAGTTGTCTGGAGAGCCAATGGGTGACGCCGACACAATGTTAGCATTCGGTTCCACCAGTCCGACTATCTACGATTTAAATGAATCTCATACACCGCCACCGGTAACTGGATTGATAATGGATCGACAGACGGAAAGAGACGTAGAAAACGTTGGGTTAACGGAACCTTCGGTGCAGCGATTTGCCGCCGTCCACAAACGGTTCCTCAGTCGGGAGCGGTGCTTCCCAGTGGCTCAGTGCCGGTATGTGGCTCCACCTAACCAGTCGGGTCTCAAACTAACTACAGTAATCGGATACAACGGGAACGGACGTTCCAACCTGGCGTGGAACGCAGACGCTGACTCATCCTTAGTCATATACACGAGCGGCGCCATTGTTATTGTTGAGGATCTCACCACTAACGAGCAGACTCATCTGATTGGCCACGACCACGAAATAAACACATTGTCTCTTAGCAACGCCTCCCAGTTTTTGGCTACAGCTTCCTCCTCTGACGGTCTTTCCAACTGCCAACTCTGTATCTGGAGTTTACCGAACAGACTTATTAAAATTATAACTTACTATAAAACAGGTGTGCAATCGTTGGCGTTCTCTAAGGACGACTCTTATTTAATATCAGCGGGGGACCTCCACAGCCCTGCCGTTGCGCTGTGGTCTACCGCGGACTGGAGTCTGCTAACCGCTTGTGTCCCGGAGACTCCGGTTCTACAGATCTCATGGGACCCGTCGGCCTTTACCGAGTTCGTTACCATTGGTTACGATCGATGTATTTCTTTCTGGATGTTGGAACTTGGTGAGGGGGTTCGTCTGGGGGTCCATCGTGCGTGTGTCCCTGGTGAGGTAGTCGGGGAACTGACGTCGGTCTGTTACGGCCCCGACAGCTCGCTGTACGCGGGGACCAGTCGGGGTACTTTGAGCGCATGGGACACCCGGGACAACTCGTGTTACATGCACTGGGAGGGGGACACGGCAGAGATTGGGGTCTTAGTCTGTAGGAGTCGTCGGTTGGTGATGGGGAGCAGCGCGGGTCGGTTGCGACTGTGGAGCATTAGGGAGGAGCGACAAGGGAGGCAGCAGTTGGTTATGGAAGACGAGATGGTCTTGGACGGAGGAGTAATTAGTGCCTCCTTCGACTCCTCTCTTGATATGGGTATAGTGGGGACTGACGCCTCCACTCTGTGGTACATCAACTGGGATGAGAGGAGTTCCATTCGTCTGGTCAGCAGCCACTCCCTGTCAGTAACAGGTGTCGCCCTTAACAACGAGCGTTACCTAGCAACCAGTTGCGCCGACGGCAGCGTGCGATTGTGGACGCTAGATGGCTCTGCGGTGGAGCAATCTATGCAGTTCCAGGTTGCGGGGCAGAGTTGTGGCTGCGTCGCCTTTAGTCCAGAGACGACGCCACTCAACAAACTGAAAGTAATAGCCGGCTACCTCGATGGGACTTTGCGTCTTTTCGATCTGACTAAAATGGACGTAACTCTAAAGATGCGTCCGCATTCCTCCAGCGTAGAACACGTTATATACAGTCGCGATGAGCGGGTTTTTATAAGCGGTGGTGCGGACGGGTTGATTGCGGTGAACAACACCGCGACCGGAATGACGTTGCGTATTATATCTGATCACAAAGGCGCTTCTATTACCGACTTACACGCCCAACCCTCGACCAATAGGGATCCGATGGTGGCCCCACCCTCTCTGTGGTTGGTCTGCTCGCAGGACCGGCGGGTCAGCGTGTGGAGCTCCGATTGGTCGCGGGATCTGTGCGACCTCATCGATTGGTTGACTTTCCCAGCCCTGTCTGGCTCCACAGACCCGTCCAGTAACCCGCCTAGTCTCGCTCGGTTTAGCCCCACAGACACAGATGTTATCGTGTACAGCGGCTACGGTTTGCAATGTTGTATCCAGTTTTATAGTTTAAGTCAACGGAAAACTATTCGTAAACTCGACATTAACCATTGGGCTGCTTCGCTCGACGTGTCCCCAAAGGGCCACGTCATTGCTATAGCGACCAGAGAATGGCTCATCAAACTAGTGGACTACACGGAAGGAACGTTTCAGGACTTTCTTACCCACTCCGACAGTCTCAGTAAAGTTATTTTTTCACCTCGCGGAAATATTATATTTAGTGTTGCCCATAACGAGATTCATATGCATAAATTACTTGTGTAATAATTATATAAACAGTACGTCACATTTGGATGGAAGACTATAGGGATACTATATCCCAATAAATTATGTAAACTTAGTTAATGAAAAGTAATAAAAAAATATATAATTATATAAAAGTGATGGGGGGGGGGGGGGCAAAGGATGTAATTTTTGACAATTTTTGTGACTCAACTTGTCTCGAAGACATATCGAAACCGTTTTTGATTTCTATCAATATTATTCGTCACATATTCTTCGAATTTTGTTAAATATGATTTGTCACTTAATTCCTCAGTTATTCTTATTTATCGTTTCAACAATATTTTGACATGAGCAAGCATGTACAACTTGTCAATGCGCCTCATCGTTTGAGCTTTATAACACCGTGGTATATACAGGGATAATAATATATTGTGGAAAAGGAGTTGCAATAGTTTGTACGAGTAAAATACAATTTATCAATTGCTATGATAAAGAGTTCGATTACTCTTATTTATTTTTAATTAACTCTGTTTCCCGCAATTTTCTACACACAGTATTATTTAAAAAAATGCTAATTCGTTAAAAAATGCCTTTATGCTAAAACATTAACTGTTGGTCCCAAGGGTGACCATAACATGGTGCACCAGGTCAATGTAATCTTCCATGGTATTTACTTGACGTATTTTTTTGTAAGAAGTGATTTGTACTTTGATTTGTGATTTGTATGTAAATAGTTATAAATTATTTTCATTAATGTCAGTTTTGTTTTTGTCTACATATTATATTGTTTGCCTTAGTACTTACTTGTGTACTATGTACCACATTCAACAGGTTACGTTTTTTTTAGCAATAATTATTTCAATGTATTGTCAACTTAAAGGCACAAATTAATATCCAGACCAACCCACCCCCCCCCCCCCCCCCCCCCCCCCCCCACCCCCCACCCCCTCCCTTCCTACCCCGGCCCTTCCTTTCTGATAATCCATTGCGGAGTGCAAGGCTCGCCCCTTTAATCACATCAAGTTAGAAATATGATACCATAGGGTTTTTTTGGGGGGGGAGGTGGGGGGTTATGGTGGGGCGAGCCACGAAGTTAGCGGAGCCTTGCGAACTGACACTGTTAGAAGGGTGGGTCCATAGGTCAATAATAGCAAATAGTTGTTGACGTCGTTGACAGATCATTTCAACAGTCTCCCGTTAGAGGGCTACGTATCGAAACATTAAAATTTCCTCGCATTTCTTTACTTTTAATCAGTTCAGGTTGAAACTTGGTAGATTGGTACTAGACTATGAACTGTTGCATTCAAAGGAGGGTAATCTGTCTGCAGTTCTCTAGTCTGCCGCTAAAGGGACAAATGTCTGAAAATGAAATCTTTGACGCATTCCGTCGTTTATGATCCGTTGAAGCTGAAACTTCTCATATATGTGTTAAAATACATCCGGTGTCTAATACGTTCTTCCTTATTGATACATGGCAGTGACACATATATTCTAGAACTAGATTCTAGTTTTTGTGGGGTTTTTATATCGCCTGCAGTAACCCCCAGTCTGCATCAAGGTGGTAAAGTGATTAGGTGCCATATGCTTATATTTTGCTTATAATTCTTTCGAGTTAACCCTTAACATATATTTACGTTACCTGCTGCGCGAAGGCCCCACTTAGTGAGGTAGCAGATACCAGATAGCTGTTGTGATTTAATTATAGACATCATCAAGCCGTTGTTTGTATAAAGGCAACGCAACGTTTTACATATTTTTGAGTATTATTAAATAAAGCCTTGTAACAAAAGTTACAAGGGTTGTAACTTTTGTTCTTATCCATGGGTACGTAGTCTTAATTCTGTAATATACTGTAATGATGATGTCACAAGATTGTTTTCAAACACAGGTCTGTTTAATTCGGCCGAGCAATTTCAATTACAATGAATAATAATCGATCGATATATATTTATTTTGCACCTGTTCCCACAAACGATTCATAACTAAATCTGAGAGAAGGTAATGTCTGGGACGGTATTTCCGCATTGAATTGATTCGTATGTTTTCGCCGTAACAAAATGTCGAACAAATTAATTTATGTACACAATTATTTTTGGTTTAAATTAAAAACATGTTATTGTCTTTTAGTAAATATTGATGTATAAAAAGGTAACATTTAACCGCAGTAAACTAGTTACCCATTACATGTCATATCACATTAATTCAACCGAGATTAATATATTTATGATGGAAGAAGTACCACCCCCTCAGTGTGTTTGTTGTCATTAAGTTATACAGCCACTTCGAAGCGCCATTAATATGCAATATTCATGAGCCGTAAACGTTGCCAATCAGCCGCTAGTTGCTATGGTGATTAAGACGCTTTTAAGTAGGAAGATTTGTAGCTGCCAAAACTGAAATAGATATTTGACTTGAATTAGAAATAGCAGACGTGAAGGCATATTAAACACTGTGGCGCGTTTAATTGACGATGGACTATGGCCACTACGATGGACAATCGTCCACGTACCAGTAGAGGAAGCGAGAAACGCCAACAAATAGAGAATCCGAATGGTAAACCTGGTGGGATGGCCGGACAGCAACCCAGTTCCAGGACACCGCAGCAACGGCCAATAGGCGGCCAGCAGACCCTCCCGACCTACGGGTACAGACGGGGTCTATCCAACGCGTCGGTTTCCTCGACTAGCAGAACATACCAAACTGGCGCGTCGAGAAACTTCCAGTCCCCCAGAGCGAAACCTCAAACGGCGGTGGTTTCGAGCAAAGCGAATCGACAGACCTTCACCGGTTCCATCCAGGCTAAACAGGTACAACCGAAGCCTAAACCGTCACCCAGGGAGACGAAACCTACCGATGAGTCACTGAATCTCAACCTGGGTGCGGAGATCTTCTACTCGCAGCAGCCCGATCCGTCGGCCAGCGAGGCTCCCACGGTGATCGCTTACGAGGGAACCGAAAGGCCTCGCACCTCCCGAGGGCGACGTTCTAGACCCCCGATACAGGAGGAGTTCGCGCAGAACGACCGCGAGATGGCTTCCCGAAGTCCGACGGTTGCTACGCAACGCGTCGTCGACGAGGTTCCGTGGTTCGATCGTTTCGAGGCTCCCCGTCTCGTCAATCCGACCAGTTCCTCCACCCGGGATTGCATGTCGCAGCAGGCACCTCGTGTAGACACATCCTACGCGCCCCCTAGCGGCGTGGTTCCGCGACCATTAACCTCCGCTAGGAGGCGTCTCTCCACCGACGATACCCTGGATATCCTTTCGCAACTCCGTCCGGAGGGTTCGTCGTCGTTGGGTCGGTACGCGCCGTTACCGGGGATCGGCGGACGTTCTGGGTCGCTACCGGAAGCGCCACACCACACTGGAAACCTGTACCAAACAGACCCAGTGTATCAAACGGACCGAATGTATCAAACAGACCCAATGTACCAAACAGACCCAATGTACCAAACGGATCCAATGTACCAAACGGACCAAATGTATCAAAGAGACCCAATGTACCAACCAGACCCATCGTACCAGACTGACCCACCGTACCAAACTGAGCTGCCACTCCCCTCCCCAGACTCGCAACCCAGACGGGACTCCCTACAGGACCTAGAAGGTTTCGCTATCACAGACTACGGTGACTACCAGGTACTCTCGCCAAACGCCCCGACTCCGACGGACTCGGATTCTTCCGACTTACCGGATATCGACTGGATAGACGTATCGCAACCCAAATCCGTCTCCGACATCCTGTTGGCGATCCGGTTGCCAAGTGGACAGCGCTGTCAACGATTGTTCCACATCGACGACCCGCTTAGAAACGTTCTAGAATTCGCGGAACAAACAGCCGATATGCGTTTCCAGCATCACGATTTTGTGACCGCAGATATTCCCTCGAGAATTCTTTCAGATTTGAATAAGACGTTGAACGATTATCGGATCACAGATAAGTCTGTGATTTACCTTCATAGCCACTCGGACAGCCCTGATTGAGGGTCGTTGATTGGTTGGGACAGCCCTGATTGAGGGTCGTTGATTTGCCACTCGGACAGCCCTGATTGAGGGTCGTTGATTGGCCACTCGGACAGCCCTGATTGAGGATCGTTGATTGGTTGGGACAGCCCTGATTGAGGGTCGTTGATTGGTTGGGACAGCCCTGATTGAGGGTCGTTGATTGGTTGGGACAGCCCTGATTGAGAGTCGTTGATTGGTTTGAAGGTCGCAGTACTTATCTTAATATTGGGTAGACTTGGTATTCATGTAGTTAATACAAGTTGTGTTTTCAAGTGGTTGTAATTTTCAAATTATGTAACATTGAAGATGCTGATTATTAATTAATAACTGTTAGTCAATAACATGATTAATTCATGTTCCGTTTTTTATTAATTAATCAACTGTCTTTTATAATTCTCGCTCACTGCCACGAATGTATACGTACGTTTGAGCTGCGCGTGCAAAATGCCTTCAACTTTGTTTTGCTTGTTTTAGTTGACAAATTTTTTATGGATACCGGTAGTCTATTCGTAGTGAGTGGTCTTGTGTGAATGATTACTGGTCTGAATTATTACTCTAATTATTACATAATATCTGCTATGATATGTTACTGTGTACTCATAACAATTAATTCAAGACATTACTGAGTTTGAATTAACAATTTAATTTACTTTTATCTATTCTCTTCAATTTAAACTCGTTTGAAATTGACGTTGAACATCCGTCTCTATTGAGAGGACTTTTTTATTTTTGCACGTAAATTAATTCCGTGATATTTTAATGGTTATATTGGATATACTTACATAGGCCGGACTACTGCGGACCTACCTACAGTACTTCGGTTTAATATGTGATCATTCTTGGCAGTTGCATTTAATTTATACATTAATTTAATAATGTATTATTGTAATTATTATGTATATAACGGTAGTTATAATTATTATGTATATAACGGTAGTTGGTTTTTATATAATGAAAATACTGTAATTAAATATGTAAATAATAATGAAAGGACCACAATAAAATTCGCGTTTTATAAAATCCTAATTATTCTTTATACTTTCACATCACATAGGCCTGCATGCTAATTGTCTTCGTATTTTAGTTTACTTTCAGTTTTCATAAAATATGATTTTTATAGAAAGAAAACGTTTTATTGAAAACGAAATATTTTTATCGGTAGGGTAAATGTTCCGAACAATATAAAATATATAAAATCAACTTGTGACCCATACTGAGCATGCAATCATATTGTTCAGCTAATCTGTAAGTTTCGTCTCACAAAGAAATCATCAAGAGACTGCGAGTCAGAACTGTGAGGTTTACTCGGAAACGGCGGGGATGCGAGTCAGAACTGTGAGGTTTACTCGGATACGGCGGGGATGCGAGTCAGAACTGTGAGGTTTACTCGGAAACGGCGGGGATGCGAGTCAGAACTGTGAGGTTTACTCGGATACGGCGGGGATGCGAGTCAGAACTGTGAGGTTTACTCGGATACGGCGGGGATGCGAGTCAGAACTGTGAGGTTTACTCGGAAACGGCGGGGATGCGAGTCAGAACTGTGCGGTTTACTCGGATACGGCGGGGACTTTCGGCGTAATGAAAATTCATCCCACACCACCAGGGGAAAATCGAAATGACAGCTGTTACTTCCAAAAAATAAAACTACCATGTCCTATTGACTTCGGTTTATTGTTTTGGTTAGAATATGGTACCCCTGTAACCTGCTCCTTTCCCTAAATTTATAATTGAACATCCCCACCCGTCTCATTATACGAGGGTTGTGTGGTTTTGGGTGGGTCAGAAGCCATAACGTGTTCTGCTGTACGAAGTCTGGAGTTTACTGGTGGCTTACAGTTCTGTTGTACGAAGTCTCCAGTTTACTGGTGGCTTACAGTTCTGTTGTACGAGGTCCCACGTGTACTGGTGGCTTACAGTTCTGTTGTACAAAGTCCCCAGTTTACTGGTGGCTTACAGTTCTGTTGTACGAAGTCCCCAGTTTACTGGTGGCTTACAGTTATGTTGTACGAAGTCCGGAGTTTACTGGTGGCTCACAGTTCTGTTGTACGAAGTCCCCAGTTTACTGGTGGCTTGCAGTTCTGTTGTGCGAAGTTCGGAGTTTACTGGTGGCTTACAGTTCTGCTGTACGAAGTCTGGAGTTTACAGGTGGCTTACAGTTCTGTTGTACGAAGTCTCCAGTTTACTGGTGGCTTACAGTTCTGTTGTACAAAGTCCCCAGTTTACTGGTGGCTTACAGTTCTGTTGTACGAAGTCCCCAGTTTACTGGTGGCTTACAGTTATGTTGTACGAAGTCTGGAGTTTACAGGTGGCTTACAGTTCTGTTGTACGAAGTCTGGAGTTTACAGGTGGCTTACAGTTATGTTGTACGAAGTCCCCAGTTTACTGGAGGCTTACATTTCTGTTGTAAGAGGTTCGGAATTTACTGGTGGCTTACAGTTCTGTTGTACGAAGTCCGGAGTTTACTGGTGGCTTACAGTTATGTTGTACGAAGTCCCCAGTTTACTGGTGGCTTTCAGTTCTGTTGTACAAAGTCCCCAGTTTACTGGTGGCTTACAGTTATGTTGTACGAAGTCTCCAGTTTACTGGTGGCTTACAGTTATGTTGTACGAAGTTCGGAGTTTACTGGTGGCTTACAGTTATGTTGTACGAAGTCCCAAGTTTACTGGTGGGTTACAGTTCTGTTGTACGAAGTCTCCAGTTTACTGGTGGCTTACAGTTCTGTTGTACGAAGTCCGGAGTTTACTGGTGGGTTACAGTTCTGTTGTACGAAGTCTCCAGTTTACTGGTGGCTTACAGTTATGTTGTACGAAGTCTCCAGTTTACTGGTGGGTTGCAGTTCTGTTGTACGATGTCTCCAGTTTACTGGTGGCTTACAGTTCTGTTGTACGAAGTCCGGAGTTTACTGGTGGGTTACAGTTCTGTTGTACGAAGTCTCCAGTTTACTGGTGGCTTACACTTCTGTTGTACGAAGTGCGGAGTTTACTGGTGGCTTACAGTTATGTTGTACGAAGTCCCAAGTTTACTGGTGGCTTACAGTTCTGTTGTACAAAGTCCCCAGTTTACTGGTGGCTTACAGTTCTGTTGTACGAAGTCCAGAGTTTACTGGTGGGTTACACTTCTGTTGTACGAAGTGCGGAGTTTACTGGTGGCTTACAGTTATGTTGTACGAAGTCCCAAGTTTACTGGTGGCTTACAGTTCTGTTGTACAAAGTCCCCAGTTTACTGGTGGCTTACAGTTATGTTGTACGAAGTCCTGAGTTTACTGGTGGGTTACAGTTCTGTTGTACGAAGTCTCCAGTTTACTGGTGGCTTACAGTTCTGTTGTACGAAGTTCGGAGTTTACTGGTGGCTTACAGTTCTGTTGTACGAAGTGCGGAGTTTATTGGTGGCTTACAGTTATGTTGTACGAAGTCCCAAGTTTACTGGTGGCTTACAGTTCTGTTGTACAAAGTCCCCAGTTTACTGGTGGCTTACAGTTCTGTTGTACGAAGTGCGGAGTTTACTGGTGGCTTACAGTTCTGTTGTACGAAGTGCGGAGTTTACTGGTGGCTTACAGTTATGTTGTACGAAGTCCCAAGTTTACTGGTGGCTTACAGTTCTGTTGTACAAAGTCCCCAGTTTACTGGTGGGTTACACTTCTGTTCTACGAAGTGCGGAGTTTACTGGTGGCTTACAGTTCTGTTGTACGAAGTCCGGAGTTTACTGGTGGCTTACAGTTCTGTTGTACGAAGTCTCCAGTTTACTGGTGGCTTACAGTTCTGTTGTACGAAGTGCGGAGTTTACTGGTGGCTTACAGTTCTGTTGTACGAAGTCCGGAGTTTACTGGTGGCTTACAGTTCTGTTGTACGAAGTCCCCAGTTTACTGGTGGCTTACAGTTCTGTTGTACGAAGTCTCCAGTTTACTGGTGGCTTACAGTTCTGTTGTACGAAGTGCGGAGTTTACTGGTGGCTTACAGTTATGTTGTACGAAGTCCCAAGTTTACTGGTGGGTTACAGTTCTGTTGTACGAAGTCTCCAGTTTACTGGTGGCTTACACTTCTGTTGTACGAAGTGCGGAGTTTACTGGTGGCTTACAGTTCTGTTGTACGAAGTCCGGAGTTTACTGGTGGCTTACAGTTCTGTTGTACGAAGTCTCCAGTTTACTGGTGGCTTACAGTTCTGTTATACGAAGTCCCCAGTTTACTGGTGGCTTACAGTTCTGTTGTACGAAGTCTCCAGTTTACTGGTGGCTTACAGTTCTGTTGTACGATGTCTCCAGTAAACTTGTAACCAGGACCCTCACCCAACCCTAACACGGGGTATAAGTGACGTTAGAGAATAAGTAATTGGTTGAACGACTGTATATCTCCTGACCTTTGGTGTATCTTCCAACCAGTAGTGTCCATTCACGGACTTGGTGATTTGGGTCTACATTATTTGTTTTTAATCATTGTGGTTTCTATGTTTCCAGGATACTAATAGTTGGGATATAGCAGTGAAACTAGAGTGTATCCTTCAGGATATTAATTTAGCTACAAAAGAAGCTTGCGATCAGATTCAGCAGGAAATTCATCGGATGACGTCATCTGTGGATCCATCTGGCGTACCCCAAGTTAATGTAAGTAACCAACGTAACCAACGTCTCTGTGCCCTGTGGATCTTTCTGCCGTACTCCAAGTCAATGTAAGTAACGTAACTTAGTGTCTGTGCCCTGTGGATCTTTCTGGCGTACTCCAAGTCAATGTAAGTAACGTAACTTAGTGTCTGTGCCCTGTGGATCTTTCTGCCGTACTCCAAGTCAATGTAAGTAACGTAACTTAGTGTCTGTGCCCTGTGGATCTTTCTGCCGTACTCCAAGTCAATGTAAGTAACGTAACTTAGTGTCTGTGCCCTGTGGATCTTTCTGCCGTACTCCAAGTCAATGTAAGTAACGTAACTTAGTGTCTGTGCCCTGTGGATCTTTCTGCCGTACTCCAAGTCAATGTAAGTAACGTAACTTAGTGTCTGTGCCCTGTGGATCTTTCTGCCGTACTCCAAGTCAATGTAAGTAACGTAACTTAGTGTCTGTGCCCTGTGGATCTTTCTGCCGTACTCCAAGTCAATGTAAGTAACGTAACTTAGTGTCTGTGCCCTGTGGATCTTTCTGCCGTACTCCAAGTCAATGTAAGTAACGTAACTTAGTGTCTGTGCCCTGTGGATCTTTCTGCCGTACTCCAAGTCAATGTAAGTAACGTAACTTAGTGTCTGTGCCCTGTGGATCTTTCTGCCGTACTCCAAGTCAATGTAAGTAACGTAACTTAGTGTCTGTGCCCTGTGGATCTTTCTGCCGTACTCCAAGTCAATGTAAGTAACGTAACTTAGTGTCTGTGCCCTGTGGATCTTTCTGCCGTACTCCAAGTCAATGTAAGTAACGTAACTTAGTGTCTGTGCCCTGTGGATCTTTCTGCCGTACTCCAAGTCAATGTAAGTAACGTAACTTAGTGTCTGTGCCCTGTGGATCTTTCTGCCGTACTCCAAGTCAATGTAAGTAACGTAACTTAGTGTCTGTGCCCTGTGGATCTTTCTGCCGTACTCCAAGTCAATGTAAGTAACGTAACTTAGTGTCTGTGCCCTGTGGATCTTTCTGCCGTACTCCAAGTCAATGTAAGTAACGTAACTTAGTGTATGTGCCCTGTGGATTTTTCTGCCGTACTCCAAGTCAATGTAAGTAACGTAACTTAGTGTCTGTGCCCTGTGGATCTTTCTGCCGTACTCCAAGTCAATGTAAGTAACGTAACTTAGTGTCTGTGCCCTGTGGATCTTTCTGCCGTACTCCAAGTCAATGTAAGTAACGTAACTTAGTGTCTGTGCCCTGTGGATCTTTCTGCCGTACTCCAAGTCAATGTGTAAGTAACGTAACTTAGTGTCTGTGCCCTGTGGATCTTTCTGCCGTACTCCAAGTCAATGTGTAAGTAACGTAACTTAGTGTCTGTGCCCTGTGGATCTTTCTGCCGTACTCCAAGTCAATGTAAGTAACGTAACTTAGTGTCTGTGCCCTGTGGATCTTTCTGCCGTACTCCAAGTCAATGTGTAAGTAACGTAACTTAGTGTCTGTGCCCTGTGGATCTTTCTGCCGTACTCCAAGTCAATGTAAGTAAGGTAACTTAGTGTCTGTGCCCTGTGTATCTTTCTGCCGTACTCCAAGTCAATGTAAGTAACGTAACTTAGTGTCTGTGCCCTGTGGATCTTTCTGCCGTACTCCAAGTCAATGTAAGTAACGTAACTTAGTGTCTGTGCCCTGTGGATCTTTCTGCCGTACTCCAAGTCAATGTAAGTAACGTAACTTAGTGTCTGTGCCCTGTGGATCTTTCTGCCGTACTCCAAGTCAATGTAAGTAACGTAACTTAGTGTCTGTGCCCTGTGGATATTTCTGCCGTACTCCAAGTCAATGTAAGTAACGTAACTTAATCTCTGTGCCCTGTGTATCTTTCTGCCGTACTCCAAGTCAATGTAAGTAACGTAACTTAGTGTCTGTGCCTTGTGGATCTTTCTGCCGTCAAGTCAATGTATGTAACGTAACTTTAGTGTCTGTGCCCTGTGGATCTTTCTGCCGTACTCCAAGTCAATGTATGTAACGTAACTTTAGTGTCTGTGCCCTGTGGATGTTTCTGCCGTACTCCAAGTCAATGTGTAAGTAACGTAACTTAGTGTCTGTGCCCTGTGGATCTTTCTGCCGTACTCCAAGTCAATGTATGTAACGTAACTTTAGTGTCTGTGCCCTGTGGATGTTTCTGCCGTACTCCAAGTCAATGTAAGTAACGTAACTTAATCTCTGTGCCCTGTGGATCTTTCTGCCGTACTCCAAGTCAATGTAAGTAACGTAACTTAGTGTCTGTGCCTTGTGGATCTTTCTGCCGTCAAGTCAATGTATGTAACGTAACTTTAGTGTCTGTGCCCTGTGGATCTTTCTGCCGTACTCCAAGTCAATGTAAGTAACGTAACTTAGTGTCTGTGCCTTGTGGATCTTTCTGCCGTCAAGTCAATGTATGTAACGTAACTTTAGTGTCTGTGCCCTGTGGATCTTTCTGGCGTACCCCAAGTCATTGTAAGTAACGTAACTTAGTGTCTGTGCCCTGTGGATCTTTCTGCCGTACTCCAAGACAATGTAAGTAACGTAACTTAGTGTCTGTGCCCTGTGGATCTTTCTGCCGTACTCCAAGTCAATGTATGTAACGTAACTTTAGTGTCTGTGCCCTGTGGATGTTTCTGCCGTACTCCAAGTCAATGTAAGTAACGTAACTTAGTCTCTGTGCCCTGTGGATCTTTCTGGCGTACCCCAAGTCATTGTAAGTAACGTAACTTAGTGTCTGTGCCCTGTGGATCTTTCTGCCGTACTCCAAGACAATGTAAGTAACGTAACTTAGTGTCTGTGCCCTGTGGATCTTTCTGCCGTACTCCAAGTCAATGTATGTAACGTAACTTTAGTGTCTGTGCCCTGTGGATGTTTCTGCCGTACTCCAAGTCAATGTAAGTAACGTAACTTAGTCTCTGTGCCCTGTGGATCTTTCTGGCGTACCCCAAGTCATTGTAAGTAACGTAACTTAGTCTCTGTGCCCTGTGGATCTTTCTGCCGTACTCCAAGTCAATGTAAGTAACGTAACTTAGTGTCTGTGCCCTGTGGATCTTTCTGCCGTACTCCAAGACAATGTAAGTAACGTAACTTAGTGTCTGTGCCCTGTGGATCTTTCTGCCGTACTCCAAGTCAATGTAAGTAACGTAACTTAGTGTCTGTGCCCTGTGGATCTTTCTGCCGTACTCCAGGTCAATGTATGTAACGTAACTTTAGTGTCTGTGCCCTGTGGATCTTTCTGCCGTACTCCAAGTCAATGTAAGTAACGTAACTTAGTGTCTGTGCCCTGTGGATCTTTCTGCCGTACTCCAAGTCAATGTATGTAACGTAACTTTAGTGTCTGTGCCCTGTGGATCTTTCTGCCATACTCCAAGTCAATGTAAGTAACGTAACTTAGTGTCTGTGCCCTGTGGATCTTTCTGCCGTACTCCAAGTCAATGTAAGTAACGTAACTTAGTGTCTGTGCCCTGTGGATCTTTCTGCCGTACTCCAAGTCAATGTATGTAACGTAACTTTAGTGTCTGTGCCCTGTGGATCTTTCTGCCGTACTCCAAGTCAATGTAAGTAACGTAACTTAGTGTCTGTGCCCTGTGGATCTTTCTGCCGTACTCCAAGTCAATGTAAGTAACGTAACTTAGTGTCTGTGCCCTGTGGATCTTTCTGCCGTACTCCAAGTCAATGTAAGTAACGTAACTTAGTGTCTGTGCCCTGTGGATCTTTCTGCCTTACTCCAAGTCAATGTATGTAACATAACTTAGTGTCTGTGCCCTGTGGATCTTTCTGCCGTACTCCAAGTCAATGTAAGTAACGTAACTTAGTCTATGTGCCCTGCGGATCTTTCTGCCGTACTCCAAGTCAATGTAAGTAACGTAACTTAGTGTCTGTGCCCTGTGGATCTTTCTGCCGTACTCCAAGTCAATGTAAGTAACGTAACTTAGTGTCTGTGCCCTGTGGAGCTTTCTGCCGTACTCCAAGTCAATGTATGTAACGTAACTTTAGTGTCTGTGCCCTGTGGATCTTTCTGCCGTACTCCAAGTCAATGTAAGTAACGTAACTTAGCGTCTGTGCCCTGTGGATCTTTCTGCCGTACTCCAAGTCAATGTAAGTAACGTAACTTAGTCTATGTGCCCTGTGGATCTTTCTGCCGTCAAGTCAATGTGTAAGTAACGTAACTTAGTGTCTGTGCCCTGTGGATCTTTCTGCCGTCAAGTCAATGTGTAAATAACGTAACTTAGTGTCTGTGCCCTGTGGACAAGTGTTTGAAAAATGTGTCTCCGGCGATATTCCACAGCTCACAGTGCAATCATTCTTCAACCTTATAGTGATTTATTGGCACTAGTAGAAAGCTGACCGTGCAAGGATTCCAAATCTGTAAAAACATTTGAATTTGGTTGGTAAATAGCTGAGATATTGGCATTCGAATGTTGCATGTATTTGCTTCCCCCGCAGGCCATTTATTCTATTTAATAAATACACAATGTTCTAGAACATTTTGTTTATTCCATATGTAGCTGGGCAACAATGCAATGCCTCTTTAATTATACTATTACGTAGCTATTCATAAATAAACAAAATGTTCTAGAATAAGGTATTTTTATTTAATAGAATAAAATAGCCTCATGCAGATGTAAAACCATGAAACTTTTGACGCTCAAATCTCAGCTAGTTTTCAACGAAATTTAGATTATGTTACATATTTGGATTCCTTACATGGCCGGCCAGCTTTCCATCAGTAGCAACAACTCACTATAAGGTTGAAGAATAACTGGAGTGTAACTGGTGAAATATCGCCGGAGACACATTTTTCAAACGCTTGTAGCTAAAGATTGAAAGCAAATTAAAAATTCTGGCTCTCCCACGGAGGAGGAGGGAGGTGACAAACTATCTCTATTTCAAATTTCATGCAATCTCATTACGATTTGTAGAAAAAATGGGGGGGGGGGGGGGGGGGTGGGATCCATTTCTCCGTTACACTATATTCCAGGACATGGTTATATCTATTATATTATCATATTTAATTAAATTGGAGTGAAATTATTGATTTCTCATTAGATATTCGCAAAGAGTTTGTCTCTGATTCTTGAGTTGGAGATTCAGTTTCACAGTGCGGTAGCAGAGTCTCTATCTCCTCTCAATGCGGTCGCCTCTACCATGGCAACGGGACAGGGGTTCATTGGATTTGTTTCGGTAGAGGAGGTACTGGCTTCCTGGCACGGAGCCACCCAGTTGCTAAGCAACGTTCGAATGAGCAGGTTAGTGTAGGATTGTAGCATACGTAGAGTACAAGGCATGGTATTATAGAAGGCCGTGAACAGCAGTCCCAGAAATAAAGTCGCATGAAATCACCCAGTCAGCCACAAACTTTTCAAGTTTGGCGTGGTCAACATGTCTGCTTCATGGTGGTTTCCAGAGCAGAAGGTTGTCAACAGGTTGATCCTGACAGCGATGGCAGTGATAATGATATTACGGCCTCATCAACAAATTTAAATTTTTTTTCCTTTTCGCTATCGATTCATTACAATATTTATTTCCAATAAATATTCAGACGATCTGATTACATTAGCAAACACGAAATTTGAAAATATTCTAATAATATGGCTCCAAACTAATAAACTTTCCCTAAACATCACCAAAGCACAAAAAAATTTATGATTTTTCAGAAAAATCGCAACTTAAGAATAAGCCTACTACCGAAAATCTCAATTGGTCCACACAACATTGAACAAGTTAAACATATAAAATTCCTGGTATATTTATCAGCGATAATTTAAAATGGAACAAACACATCGATTATATTCGACTAAAAATTGCAAAAAATATTGGAATTATAAACAAAGCTAAGAACTTCTTGCCACTAAACATACCGTGCATTAACTTATATCATTCTCTATGGTTGACTCCCACTTAAGTCACGGCGTGGGGAACTGCGGCGATTCTCACACCACTGTCTGCCTTCTTCCTCTAATATAATTACAGAAAAAATCATCCGAATAATCCTCTTGAAATCTCATGACCATGAATCTGTCCTCACTCTATAAATTCCAATGACTACAGTTACTGGGTCTATCAAAACTCACATCCCAACTAAACAACAACTTCACACTCACCAAATCTATCCATACTTATCCCACTCGAACAGCCAGCAGTGCATTCCAAGCTACCAACCACCATTATACCGGTCCAATCTCACCCGGTCCTCCATATCCTACCAGAGGCCACCAAACTTTGGGACGACCTACCTACAGACATTCAGAGAACATGGCCGCGGCCGGCCAGCTTTTTCCATCAACAATCAACAACTTATATGAGATTGAAGAATATAAGCGGTGTAACTGGTGCAATATCGACGGAGACACCTTTTATAAACGCTTGTAGCAAAAGCATGAAAGCAAAAATAACAATTCTGGCTCACCCACGGAGGAGCAGGGAGGTGAAACTATCTCTATTTCAAATTTCATGCAATATCATTAAGTAAGATTTGTAGAAAATTTCTGGCTCACCGACTACGACAGAACACCAATATCGTCAGCAAAGTTGAAATCTGTAAGGCGCCTTGTGGTGGTCCGAAATGGTTTCTACAACCATTTTGTTGCCAAATCTCTATCACATCCAAATCTTGGATGTTTAAAAATGTTCGAATATCATTATCTACCAAGGTAGTAAAGATAAAATATATTCTTATTTCTTTTGTTATTTCTCTAATAGGTCGGTTTATTCTGAATACTGTAGAAAGACACATTGTATTTAGTCCGACGGTCGGCCCAGTTTATATATTTAACAAAAAATGAATTTATCTGAATATTAGACTTACAATGCATTACGAATCAACGAATCGTAATCGTTTGATTTAACGAAAATCGAATTAAGAGAAGCTACCCAACAGAGAACGGATTCCAGTCCGAGTACACGGGGATATGATAGAGCACAATCGACATACATAAGAAAAATAGACAAATCTGAAACCATAGACTAAGTATTAAGGCAGACTATGCTCACTACGTGACAGCAGTAACCGCAATGACCGCAGTAAAATATACCATATTTTGTTTCAGTTCTGACCAAATCCACCCGGATGAACGGATGTTGTTATACAAGGAAACTCTTTCTCGATTGGACGAGGAAGAGTTTGCTGTATACGCCGGTTACCATAGCTACCCAGCTGAGGTAGAGCGGCTATTGATTGGCTGTTGCACCCGTACTGAGATAAAGGAGTTGATAAAGCGATGCTACAAAGCAGTTGTCGGTGTCCGTTGTGAACCGCGAGGGGGCGTACCGGAGGAGTTTGCCGGGATAACTATGCACATCGGTTGCCAGGCATACTGCAGAGCTGGAGAGGGTGCTGTGGAGGGCAATCTACAGGGCAAACTGGTAGGTTAAATGTAAAGAGGGTTCAGTGGAGGGCAATATACAGGGCAAACTGGCAGGTTAGAAGTAGAGAGGGTTCAGTGGAAGGCAATATACAGGACAAACTGGTAGGTTAGAGGTAGAGAGGGTGCTGTGGAGGGCAATCTACAGGGCAAACTGGTAGGTTAAATGTAAAGAGGGTTCAGTGGAGGGCAAACTGGTAGGTTAGAGGCAGAGAGGGTTCGGTGGGGGGCAATCTACAGGGCAAACTGGTAGGTTAAATGTAAAGAGGGTTCAGTGGAGGGCAATATACAGGGCAAACTGGCAGGTTAGAAGTAGAGAGGGTTCAGTGGAAGGCAATATACAGGAAAAACTGGTAGGTTAAATGTAAAGAGGGTTCAGTGGAGGGCAATCTACAGGGCAAACTGGTAGGTTAGAGGCAGAGATGGTTCGGTGGGGGGCAATCTACAGGGCAAACTGGTAGGTTAAATGTAAAGAGGGTTCAGTGGAGGGCAATATACAGGGCAAACTGGCAGGTTAGAAGTAGAGAGGGTTCAGTGGAAGGCAATATACAGGGCAAACTGGTAGGTTAGAGGTAGAGAGGGTTCAGTGGAAGGCAATATACAGGACAAACTGGTAGGTTAGAGGTAGCAAACTGATAGGTTAGAGGTAGAGAGGGTTCAGTGGAAGGCAATATACAGGGCAAACTGGTAGGTTAGAGGTAGAGAAGGTTCGGTGGGGGGCAATCTACAGGGCAAACTGGTAGGTTGATGGTAGAGAGGGTTCATTGGAGGGCACTCTACAGGGCAAACTGGTAGGTTAGAGGTAGATAGGGTTCAGTGGAGGGCAATCTACAGGGCAAACTGGTAGGTTAGAGGTAGAGAGTGTTCAGTGGAAGGCAATATACAGGACAAACTGGTAGGTTAGAGGTTGCAAACTGATAGGTTAGAGGTAGAGAGGGTTCAGTGGAAGGCAATATACAGGGCAAACTGGTAGGTTAGAGGCAGAGAGGGTTCGGTGGGGGGCAATCTACAGGGCAAACTGGTAGGTTGGAGGTAGAGAGGGTTCATTGGAGGGCAATCTACAGGGCAAACAGGTAGGTTAGAGGTAGAGAGGGATCAGTGGAGGGCAATCTACAGGGCAAACTGGTAGGTTAGAGGTAGAGATGGTTCGGTGGGGGGCAATCTACAGGGCAAACTGGTAGGTTAGAGGTAGAAAGGGTTCGGTGGGGGGCAATCTACAGGGCAAACTGGTAGGTTAGAGGTAGAAAGGGTTCGGTGGGGGGCAATCTACAGGGCAAACTGGTAGGTTAGAGGTAGAGAGGGTTCGGTGGGGAGCAATCTACAGGGCATACTGGTAGGTTGGAGGTAGAGAGGGTTCATTGGAGGGCAATCTACAGGGCAAACTGGTAGGTTAGAGGTAGATAGGGTTCAGTGGAGGGCAATCTACAGGGCAAACTGGTAGGTTAGAGGTAGAGAGGGTTCAGTGGAAGGCAATATACAGGACAAACTGGTAGGTTAGAGGTAGCAAACTGATAGGTTAGAGGTAGAGAGGGTTCAGTGGAAGGCAATATACAGGGCAAACTGGTAGGTTAGGGGCAGAGAGGGTTCGGTGGAGGGCAATCTACAGGGCAAACTGGTAGGTTAGAGGTAGAGAAGGTTCGGTGGGGGGCAATCTACAGGGCAAACAGGTAGGTTAGAGGTAGAGAGGGATCAGTGGAGGGCAATCTACAGGGCAAATTGGTAGGTTAGAGGTAGAGATGGTTCGGTGGGGGGCAATCTACAGGGCAAACTGGTTGGTTAGAGATAGAGAGGGTTCGGTGGGGGCAATCTACAGGGCAAACTGGTAGGTTAGAGGTAGAGAGGGTGCAATGGAGGGCAATATACAGGACAAACTGGTAGGTTAGAGGTAGAGAGGGTTCAGCGGAAGGCAATATACAGGGCAAACTGGTAGGTTAGGGGCAGAGAGGGTTCGGTGGGGGGCAATCTACAGGGCAAACTGGTAGGTTAGAGGTAGAGAAGGTTCGGTGGGGGGCAATCTACAGGGCAAACAGGTAGGTTAGAGGTAGATAGGGATCAGTGGAGGGCAATCTACAGGGCAAACTGGTAGGTTAGAGGTAGAGATGGTTCGGTGGGGGGCAATCTACAGGGCAAACTGGTAGGTTAGAGGTAGAGAAGGTTCGGTGGGGGGCAATCTACAGGGCAAACTGGTAGGTTAGAGGTAGAGAGGGTGCAGTGGAGGGCAATATACAGGACAAACTGGTAGGTTAGAGGTAGAGAGGGTTCAGCGGAGGGCAATATAAAGGGCAAACTGGTAGGTTAGAGGTAGAGAGGGTTCGGTGGGGGGCAATCTACAGGGCAAACTGGTAGGTTAGAGGTAGAGAGGGTGCAGTGGAGGGCACTATACAGGGCAAACTGGTAGGTTGGAGGTAGAGAGGGTTTAGTGGATGGCAATATACGGGGTAAACTGGTAGGTTAGAGGTCGAGAGGGTTCAGTGGAGGTTGAGGGCAATATACAGGGCAAATTGGTAGGTTAGAGGTAGAGATGGTTCAGTGGAGGGCAATATACAGGGCAAACTGGTAGGTTAGAGGTAGAGAGAATTCAGTGGAAGGCAATATACAGGGCAAACTGGTAGGTTAGAGGTAGAGAGGGTGCCGTGGGGCGCAATCTACAGGGCAAACTGGTAGGTTGGATGTATAGAGGGTTCGGTTGGGGGCAATCTACAGGGCAAACTGGTAGGTTGGATGTATAGAGGGTTCGGTTGGGGGCAATCTACAGGGCAAGCTGGTACGACGGGTTTACTATATTACTCACTGCATCCCTTAGGATGGGTTTACTATATTACTCACTGCATCCCTTAGGAAGGGTTTATTATATTATTCACTGCATCCCTTAGGGCGGATTTACTATATTACTCACTGAATCCCTTAGGATGGATTTACTATATTACTCACTGAATCCCTTAGGATGGTTTTATTATATTACTCACTGCATCCCTTAGGACGGGTTTACTATATTACTCACTGAATCCCTTAGGATGGTTTTATTATATTACTCACTGCATCCCTTAGGATGGATTTACTATATTACTCACTGCATCCCTTAGGACGGGTTTACTATATTACTCACTGCATCCCTTAGGACGGGTTTACTATATTACTCACTGAATCCCTTAGGATGGTTTTATTATATTACTAACTGAATCCCTTAGGATGGTTTTATTATATTACTAACTGAATCCCTTTGGACGGGTTTATTATATTACTCACTGCATCCCTTGGGATGGTTTTATTATATTACTCACTGCATCCCTTAGGACGGGTTTACTATATTACTCACTGAATCCCTTAGGATGGTTTTATTATATTACTAACTGAATCCCTTAGGATGGTTTTATTATATTACTAACTGAATCCCTTAGGACGGGTTTATTATATATCTCACTGAATCCCTTGGGATGGTTTTATTATATTACTCACTGCATCCCTTAGGAAGGGTTTATTATATTATTCACTGCATCCCTTAGGACGGGTTTACTATATTACTCACTGCATCCCTTAGGACGGGTTTATTATATTATTCACTGCATCCCTTGGGATGGTTTTATTATATTACTCACTGGATGCTTCCCTTAAGACGGGTTTACTATATTACTCACTGCATCCCTTAGGTTGGGTTTACTATATTACTCACTGCATGCTTCCCTTAGGACGGGTTTACTATATTACTCACTGCATCCCTTAGGATGGGTTTATTATATTACTCACTGCATCCTTTAGGATTGGTTTACTATATTACTCACTGCATCCCTTAGGACGGGTTTATTATAATACTCACTGCATCCCTTGGGATGGTTTTATTATATTACTCACTGCATCCTTTAGGATTGGTTTACTATATTACTCACTGCATCCCTTAGGATGGGTTTATTATATTACTCACTGCATCCTTTAGGATTGGTTTACTATATTACTCACTGCATCCCTTAGGACGGCTTTATTATATTACTCACTGCATCCCTTGGGATGGTTTTATTATATTACTCACTGCATCCCTTAGGACGGGTTTATTATATTATTCACTGCATCCCTTAGGGTGGGTTTATTATATTACTCACTGCATCCCTTGGGATGGTTTTATTATATTACTCACTGCATCCCTTAGGAAGGGTTTATTATATTATTAACTGCATCCCTTAGGACGGGTTTACTATATTACTCACTGCATCCCTTAGGACGGGTTTATTATATTATTCACTGCATCCCTTAGGGTGTGTTTACTATATTACTCACTGCATCCCTTAGGTTGGGTTTACTATATTACTCACTGCATCCCTTAGGATGGGTTTACTATATTACTCACTGCATCCCTTAGGTTGGGTTTACTATATTACTCACTGCATCCCTTGGGATGGTTTTATTATATTACTCACTGCATCCCTTAGGAAGGGTTTATTATATTATTCACTGCATCCCTTAGGACGGGTTTACTATATTACTCACTGCATCCCTTAGGACGGGTTTACTATATTACTCACTGCATCCCTTAGGACGGGTTTATTATATTATTCACTGCATCCCTTAGGGCGGGTTTATTATATATATCTCTGCATCCCTTTGGATGGGTTTACTATATTACTCACTGCATCCCTTAGGGCGGGTTTATTATATTACTCACTGCATCCCTTAGGACGGGTTTACTATATTACTCACTGAATCCCTTAGGATGGTTTTATTATATTACTCACTGCATCCCTTGGGATGGTTTTATTATATTAATCACTGGATCCCTTAGGACGGGTTTATTATATTACTCACTGCATCCCTTGGGATGGTTTTATTATATTAATCACTGCATCCCTTAGGACGGGTTTATTATATTATTCACTGCATCCCTTAGGGTGGGTTTATTATATTACTCACTGCATCCCTTGGGATGGTTTTATTATATTACTCACTGCATCCCTTGGGATGGTTTTATTATATTATTCACTGCATCCCTTAGGGCGGGTTTATTATATATATCACTGCATCCCTTAGGATGGGTTTACTATATTACTCACTGCATCCTTTAGGACGGGTTTATTATATTATTCACTGCATCCCTTAGGGTGGGTTTATTATATTACTCACTGCATCCCTTGGGATGGTTTTATTATATTACTCACTGCATCCCTTAGGAAGGGTTTATTATATTATTCACTGCATCCCTTAGGACGGGTTTACTATCTTACTCACTGCATCCCTTAGGGCGGGTTTATTATATATATCACTGCATCCCTTAGGATGGGTTTATCATATTACTCACTGCATCCCTTGGGATGGTTTTATTATATTACTCACTGCATCCCTTAGGACTGGTTTTATTATATTACTCACTGCATCCCTTAGGACGGGTTTATTATATTATTCACTGCATCCCTTAGGGCGGGTTTATTATATATATCACTGCATCCCTTAGGATGGGTTTATTATATTACTCACTGCATCCCTTAGGACGGGTTTATTATATTACTCACTGCATCCCTTGGGATGGTTTTATTATATTACTCACTGCATCCCTTAGGACTGGTTTTATTATATTACTCACTGCATCCCTTAGGACTGGTTTTATTATATTACTCACTGCATCCCTTAGGACGGGTTTATTATATTATTCACTGCATCCCTTAGGGCGGGTTTATTATATATATCACTGCATCCCTTAGGATGGGTTTATTATATTACTCACTGCATCCCTTGGGATGGTTTTATTATATTACTCACTGCATCCCTTAGGACTGGTTTTATTATATTACTCACTGCATCCCTTAGGACTGGTTTTATTATATTACTCACTGCATCCCTTAGGACGGGTTTATTATATTATTCACTGCATCCCTTAGGACTGGTTTTATTATATTACTCACTGCATCCCTTAGGACGGGTTTATTATATTATTCACTGCATCCCTTAGGGCGGGTTTATTATATATATCACTGCATCCCTTAGGATGGGTTTATTATATTACTCACTGCATCCCTTAGGATGGGTTTATTATATTACTCACTGCATCCTTTAGGATTGGTTTACTATATTACTCACTGCATCCCTTAGGACGGGTTTATTATAATACTCACTGCATCCCTTGGGATGGTTTTATTATATTACTCACTGCATCCTTTAGGATTGGTTTACTATATTACTCACTGCATCCCTTAGGATGGGTTTATTATATTACTCACTGCATCCTTTAGGATTGGTTTACTATATTACTCACTGCATCCCTTAGGACGGCTTTATTATATTACTCACTGCATCCCTTGGGATGGTTTTATTATATTACTCACTGCATCCCTTAGGACGGGTTTATTATATTATTCACTGCATCCCTTAGGGTGGGTTTATTATATTACTCACTGCATCCCTTGGGATGGTTTTATTATATTACTCACTGCATCCCTTAGGAAGGGTTTATTATATTATTAACTGCATCCCTTAGGACGGGTTTACTATATTACTCACTGCATCCCTTAGGACGGGTTTATTATATTATTCACTGCATCCCTTAGGGTGTGTTTACTATATTACTCACTGCATCCCTTAGGTTGGGTTTACTATATTACTCACTGCATCCCTTAGGATGGGTTTACTATATTACTCACTGCATCCCTTAGGTTGGGTTTACTATATTACTCACTGCATCCCTTGGGATGGTTTTATTATATTACTCACTGCATCCCTTAGGAAGGGTTTATTATATTATTCACTGCATCCCTTAGGACGGGTTTACTATATTACTCACTGCATCCCTTAGGACGGGTTTACTATATTACTCACTGCATCCCTTAGGACGGGTTTATTATATTATTCACTGCATCCCTTAGGGCGGGTTTATTATATATATCTCTGCATCCCTTTGGATGGGTTTACTATATTACTCACTGCATCCCTTAGGGCGGGTTTATTATATTACTCACTGCATCCCTTAGGACGGGTTTACTATATTACTCACTGAATCCCTTAGGATGGTTTTATTATATTACTCACTGCATCCCTTGGGATGGTTTTATTATATTAATCACTGGATCCCTTAGGACGGGTTTATTATATTACTCACTGCATCCCTTGGGATGGTTTTATTATATTAATCACTGCATCCCTTAGGACGGGTTTATTATATTATTCACTGCATCCCTTAGGGTGGGTTTATTATATTACTCACTGCATCCCTTGGGATGGTTTTATTATATTACTCACTGCATCCCTTGGGATGGTTTTATTATATTATTCACTGCATCCCTTAGGGCGGGTTTATTATATATATCACTGCATCCCTTAGGATGGGTTTACTATATTACTCACTGCATCCTTTAGGACGGGTTTATTATATTATTCACTGCATCCCTTAGGGTGGGTTTATTATATTACTCACTGCATCCCTTGGGATGGTTTTATTATATTACTCACTGCATCCCTTAGGAAGGGTTTATTATATTATTCACTGCATCCCTTAGGACGGGTTTACTATCTTACTCACTGCATCCCTTAGGGCGGGTTTATTATATATATCACTGCATCCCTTAGGATGGGTTTATCATATTACTCACTGCATCCCTTGGGATGGTTTTATTATATTACTCACTGCATCCCTTAGGACTGGTTTTATTATATTACTCACTGCATCCCTTAGGACGGGTTTATTATATTATTCACTGCATCCCTTAGGGCGGGTTTATTATATATATCACTGCATCCCTTAGGATGGGTTTATTATATTACTCACTGCATCCCTTAGGACGGGTTTATTATATTACTCACTGCATCCCTTGGGATGGTTTTATTATATTACTCACTGCATCCCTTAGGACTGGTTTTATTATATTACTCACTGCATCCCTTAGGACTGGTTTTATTATATTACTCACTGCATCCCTTAGGACGGGTTTATTATATTATTCACTGCATCCCTTAGGGCGGGTTTATTATATATATCACTGCATCCCTTAGGATGGGTTTATTATATTACTCACTGCATCCCTTGGGATGGTTTTATTATATTACTCACTGCATCCCTTAGGACTGGTTTTATTATATTACTCACTGCATCCCTTAGGACTGGTTTTATTATATTACTCACTGCATCCCTTAGGACGGGTTTATTATATTATTCACTGCATCCCTTAGGACTGGTTTTATTATATTACTCACTGCATCCCTTAGGACGGGTTTATTATATTATTCACTGCATCCCTTAGGGCGGGTTTATTATATATATCACTGCATCCCTTAGGATGGGTTTATTATATTACTCACTGCATCCCTTAGGATGGGTTTATTATATTACTCACTGCATCCTTTAGGATTGGTTTACTATATTACTCACTGCATCCCTTAGGACGGGTTTATTATAATACTCACTGCATCCCTTGGGATGGTTTTATTATATTACTCACTGCATCCTTTAGGATTGGTTTACTATATTACTCACTGCATCCCTTAGGATGGGTTTATTATATTACTCACTGCATCCTTTAGGATTGGTTTACTATATTACTCACTGCATCCCTTAGGACGGCTTTATTATATTACTCACTGCATCCCTTGGGATGGTTTTATTATATTACTCACTGCATCCCTTAGGACGGGTTTATTATATTATTCACTGCATCCCTTAGGGTGGGTTTATTATATTACTCACTGCATCCCTTGGGATGGTTTTATTATATTACTCACTGCATCCCTTAGGAAGGGTTTATTATATTATTAACTGCATCCCTTAGGACGGGTTTACTATATTACTCACTGCATCCCTTAGGACGGGTTTATTATATTATTCACTGCATCCCTTAGGGTGTGTTTACTATATTACTCACTGCATCCCTTAGGTTGGGTTTACTATATTACTCACTGCATCCCTTAGGATGGGTTTACTATATTACTCACTGCATCCCTTAGGTTGGGTTTACTATATTACTCACTGCATCCCTTGGGATGGTTTTATTATATTACTCACTGCATCCCTTAGGAAGGGTTTATTATATTATTCACTGCATCCCTTAGGACGGGTTTACTATATTACTCACTGCATCCCTTAGGACGGGTTTACTATATTACTCACTGCATCCCTTAGGACGGGTTTATTATATTATTCACTGCATCCCTTAGGGCGGGTTTATTATATATATCTCTGCATCCCTTTGGATGGGTTTACTATATTACTCACTGCATCCCTTAGGGCGGGTTTATTATATTACTCACTGCATCCCTTAGGACGGGTTTACTATATTACTCACTGAATCCCTTAGGATGGTTTTATTATATTACTCACTGCATCCCTTGGGATGGTTTTATTATATTAATCACTGGATCCCTTAGGACGGGTTTATTATATTACTCACTGCATCCCTTGGGATGGTTTTATTATATTAATCACTGCATCCCTTAGGACGGGTTTATTATATTATTCACTGCATCCCTTAGGGTGGGTTTATTATATTACTCACTGCATCCCTTGGGATGGTTTTATTATATTACTCACTGCATCCCTTGGGATGGTTTTATTATATTATTCACTGCATCCCTTAGGGCGGGTTTATTATATATATCACTGCATCCCTTAGGATGGGTTTACTATATTACTCACTGC
>JAUCBJ010002635.1:0-29223 GCA_032718475.1 Nemertoderma westbladi | reverse complement strand
GTTGCTCAGCTGTAGTGTGAAGCTGGATCTCACACTTGGCTGTTGCAACAGAGAGGACCAGTCATGCCACGGCAAGGCAGATTTCGTTGTTCTGCTAACACGCAGACTAAGTCTTACCTTGGCCACAATAAGGCGGTGACCACTGGAGAAGGGTCGAAGTGTAAATGCATTACAGTCTTTTATAGAGCTCCTGTATTTCCTACGAAACATAATATGGTCTATCTGGGACTTGTGACCACTGGGTCCACTATGAGTCCATAGCTTTCCAGTTCGCTTCTTGAACTGGGTTCCAGCCGAAAACAATCCATTTCCAGAGATAAAATCCAGAAGATGGACGGAATTTCGGTTAACACTATTGCTATAGACCCAGGGCGATGTAGGTGTTTGATGCAAACTTGCATTAAAGTCTCCCAGGAATGTTAAGAATGTATGCTGATCCACTCCATCAGTAGCTGCTTGTAGATTGTGGTAGAAATTGTCCACCTCCTCTACAGGGGCAACACTAGTTGGAGAGTAGCACACAATCTGAACCACATTAGGAAACTTGCCAGTCTTCCAGAACATGAGAAGTGGCAACGGATGATGCGGTTAGAGATTTGGTCTATTTTGTCCAATGCTGCATGTGCAGTTGGATTCATCAATAGACCAATTCCACCATTGCCACTATCATCTGCTGATGCGAGGGCGAGTCGCCAACCGCCCCCCATGTCCTTAATCAGAACCTCATCATTCTGTCCAGTCTGCATTCGGTGCTCTTGAACACCCACTGCGCTAAGAGAAAGCTTATTTGGCAAGGCAGTCAGCTCATCTTGTCGCATTGGGGACCCGAGTGTTAGGGTGTTTACTGAGGCTAGTTTAGTGATTCGCCTCAGATTCACGAATGGCTTTGTTGGTCGGGGTGGAACATGAGAGTAGCCTCCAACTCCAGAATCCATCTCCCCCTCACAATCTGGCATCCCTGGTGAACCAGGGTTTGGGCCAGAAAGGTCATCAGGAAAGGGACTCAAAGAATTGTTGGCTGCTCTCTCTCCAGTAGGGGGTGAGACAGGCAGCCGGTCAGGAGATAACTGACGCCTGTGAGGCCGATTGTGTCCGGTAATTCCACTGGCCTCTAGTGGCCGGACCTCCGCATTACTAATGTAATCTATAGTGGGGGTTGGGGGGGGGGGGGGGGGGGGGCTTTTTTGCCGAGTCAGCTTTTGGGGCAAACACCACACCCTGGTTTGCCATTCCACAGGGTGGGTGTCGCAGTGGAGTCAGATATGAGGACCAACCCATATCTACTCTGGCACACATGACCCACCATTGGCTGTGCAGCTCATCTGCTGGGTCATGCCCTGTACCCCTGCTGCCAGGTGCAGGTTGCAGTGAAGTGCACTCAGAGTGGACATGAGAACACCACTCCTGACCAGCCATTGGTAGATCATCACCTGCCTGGCCAAGCCATATACCCCTGCAGCCAAGTATATGGGTCCTTAATCCAGGACCAACGGCGTCCTTATCCCAGAACGAAGGGGGTCCTAGTTACAGGACCAGATTTGCCCTAGTAAGAGGGTCTATGCAGCTACAGGTGGCACTTCCTTTATGCTGCATGGAGGTGGCAAGTTTTCTTGAATCAATGACCTGGAATACCTGACCTGACCTCAGAAATTAAAAAGATTTTTAACATTTTTTTGAAATTAAAAAAAAATGTTAATATATAAAAAATCATGTTCTGAAAATTTACTAGCTAGTCGATTAGCTAATGTTCTAGAACACAATATTTTTTTTTAATGTTGCAATGAAGTCATATTACTATAGTCATAATACGTTATTATAGTAGGCCATTAAAAAAAAACTTATATTCTAATTCTTTCTTTCTATAATTCTTTCTTTCTTTAATTCTTTCTATTTTCTTATCTAATTCTATTTCATTTTTAATTCTACTTAATTCTAAAAAGTCTATTTTTAATATAACTACTGTACTGTATGTAGGACTACCTCGTTATGACAGTAGGCCATTTATATCACTCAATAATAGAGATTAATCTATAAGAAATATTTTTCTATTTCTAAATTTCTAATTTTCAGAATATTTTTTCTTTTTTAAATTAATAATATATATAAATAAATATTGTATAAAGTAAAGTTGAGAATTTAGAGTTCAAAAAGAAAGTCTTCAATGCATTTTGCGTGTGGTATTATGACATGCCTTCTTTCAACCTCTCCATTTCATCTCAAGGCATCTCCATTCACAGCCTTTGAAAGGAATCATCTAATAATATGCGACACACGAGCTCATTTATAATGAAAAGCTTACCTATTCCTGTAATCCTATTATCGAAGAGTAATCAGGGATTATCTGTGTGTGTACATGCAATAAGGGTCAAAGAGAAAACTGTACAGTCGTTACAACTCCAACACTTATTCTGTCGTCGCGAATTTGCAATCCATTGAATAAATTTAAGTTTCCGATATATTGTCAACTCGAATGAATAAAAGTGATGAGTTAGTTAACGTAGATCAACTCGTTAAGCAGTTTAAACTCCGTTATAATAGTCCGGCATATATTGCATATTAGGGCTACCTGATTACCATATTACGGTGACTCACATTGGCAGCAATAACACCCACAAAATTTACTGTTATTCCTATTGGGTTTATTTGCCGTGAGAATTTGTTATGACTTACACGTAAATTGTATTTACCGTCGCTATTTGCAGCGAGAAACCCGTGCAAATGTGTTTGCCGCGGCGTGTACTACAACTGTAGTACTGTCACGTACTGTACTACATTATTCAGCATACTATATGACTGATTTTCGTCCAATATGCAATATGAATATAATACATTTGCCATGGAATCTCACGGCACATTAATTTGCTGTTAAATGGTTACCAATATTGGCATTTCAGTGGCCACTGTGGGCCACAGGTCCATATATTACTAATATAGTTTACAATAAATAAAATATTATAATAATAATAGTAAAATAATAAAATATTCATTATTTTGAGTGATGTTGGTAACTACAGTATGTAATAGTATTTGTCATTTAGTCAGTATTTGTCATATTTGTCTGTTAAAGCTTTTGTGACTAAAACGCACATTTTATTAACAATGCGCTGTTCTACTCCAAAGCCATAAAACTAATTGAATATTTAGATAAGATTTATAGAACTGACTGAATAATCTAAGTAAGATTCCCCAAAAATCCACACGCCCCGACGTGTTCAATTCTGGTATACATGTACATAATACGACCAATAAGAGTCGTTGTTTATATTCTTGATTCACTGCTGAACTCTAGTAAACAATGCCGGTAACTAAGCTTCTGATTGGAAGTTGCTATATAAATCACCATGGTGCAGGATTCTATGGAATTCTGAGATTCTTAATTGTGAGCCATTTTAGTTTTATGCCACGTTTTTGAGATTTCTTTGTTCAGTATTCTGCTTTGCTAATAGCAGAATGATGTTTGCTGATAACATCTGGCTTAAAGTTTATGAATTATAGTATATTACCAAAACGTAGTACTATACATACCGTGGTGCCGGTAGTGGTAGTACTGTCCTGAAATAAACAGAAATTTATCAGTATTATCGATACCAACAAGCTCCTCAAGTTCTTCCAGATCTGCTAATATGCATAGTATTCGGTTAAAGAATTAAATTTCACTTCCATAATTTAAGATAGAGTTACAAAACTATAACATAAAAACTAGTAAAACCCAAAACAGATAAAACAGAAAAGATAAACACTAATTAGAATTTCGCTCATAACAAGATTTTTATCAGCTGATTTATTGCAGAAAAATTTCCAATCTTTAGATGCGTTTTTCTCAGAACTATGAAAAATATCAATAGGTCCCTTTCTAATTGTTACCGCCACACTGCGTTCACGGAGGGTGGATGATACATGTGGTATTGTACCATAAAGCTCGGGGTTTGTCATGTGTTGTCTCCAGCTGATGTTTAGGGCTTTCCTTAGAAGTCTTGTGTAGCAACCATCAATTATTTGTTCAAATGATTTCGTAAGTGTCCGGGTCTCACCCCCGTATAAGAGTACACTTTCCACTGCGGCTTGAAATAATTTGGTCTTCAGATGCCTGCAGAGGTGACTGATTTCCATTTGCTTTAAGTTTTAATAGGCATTTGCTTTCCTAACTTCTGTCTTTTTTCTACTCTTTATCCATGATCAAAGGTACTGGAAGTCGTCAACCTTCCTTAGTTGATTATTATCCATTATTTTCAAATTTCCATCCGAATTAAAAGTCATGAATTCGGTCTTGGTAGCATATATATGCAATCCAACCTTCTTAGCAGCCTTCTCCCCTTTATTCAGTAAAAGCTGTGTATCTGCTAGCATATTAGAGAGCAGGGTGATGTCATCCGCAAAGTCGGTGTATGTGACTGTAGTTGCCGGATATCTACTACTTATACGATTTGTAATGGGAATCACAGATCTTCACCCTTTGTGGCCGTCCTGATTGCGTAATCCAGTACAATTACAAATAGTAATAGCGCTCCTCTGGTGAGAGTACGTGAGCAGTTCTGTGTCACAATATAACAATCCAAGCCAATGGCAGCGCCAATTACTTCTGGTAGTCCATAAGCTCTTAGGATTTTCAGCATATTACCTCTATGGATGGAGTCGAATGCTATCTTGAAATCTACAAATGTCAGGACTGCGGGGAGATTCTTTGACTTAATTCCCTGAATCGGTCTCCGCAGCACAAGTATATAAGCTATTGATGATCTATTTGGTCGAAATCTGTTTTGGCTCTCACGTCACAGTTTCTCTATGTGTGCCCTAATTCTATATAGAATAATTTTGTTGTATGTTTTCGCAGCTACCACAAGCAGACAGATAACACGATAGTTTGTTTGTATATCGAAGTCTCCTTTCTTGGTGAGAGGCTTTAGTTGACCTTTAGTCCAAATTGATGGTGGCTTTTCCCCTTTCAACATCCGGTTGCAAACATCCAATAATGGGTTTAACACTCCTGTTTTCCATACCTCTGCAGGGATTTCATCTAATCCACTCGTTTTATGATTGGACATTCTTTTTGGTTCTTTGGAATTCGGCAGGTGTGAAGTCCCCTGTTTCTATAGGTGGGGTCTTCCGGTCTTGTCATATATTTTCCTTGTAAGACTGACCTCGATGTTTGGTGGCTGCTCAAGCAAGTTGCTGAGGTGATCTTTACATTTCCCGACATTTTCTTCAGGACTGTAAGCTCTTAGGCGCTCATCAGCACAACTATTCCGACTAGATACCTCATTTGCAGTTTGCCAGGTAAGTCTTGATTGTTGCTGTATGTGAGCAGTTGTAATTTCTTCAATATTGTCCTGTATGTACTTTTCCTGGCTGATGGTGTAGGCCAATTTAAGATCGTCCTTAGCTTTCTCAACCTTGTTAATGTTTTCGGTTGTTCGGTTTTAACTTTGTAGGCTATCTTAAGATCTTCTCTCTTACAAGTAACCTCAGAGTTTTGCCATGGCACATACTGTTTCGTTTGGGTTTCTGGGGGATATGCCTCTTAGCTGATTCCGTGTGGGCTGTTATTATATTCTGGTATATTGAATCGGTGGATTGGTCTTCATCCATTGTCTGAAGTACTTCAAAGTTTCTCCCATTCGTACTAGACTACTAGTTGAATTCGTTTGTTTGTTGGTTTTCAGAGTGGTTGAGTGGCTGCATACCGGTCAGGCAATCTGCGAGTTTTTAATTGTGAATTGATTTATTTTATCAATGTTGATCACCATGAATTTAATTAATTATAGTGTCAAAGTACACGCAGGACTCTCCGATTTCAATTGATATAAGCCACGTGTGAAATTATTGAGATTAAATGTGTATCTGAAATTTGAATGGGTCTAAAATCACCCTCCATAGAAAACAATCTAAGAAATTATCAGAGCACTTTGTAGTGACGTCAAATTTGTAGCAGCCAATCACAGCCGATTTTCAAAATTGGCTTCCCGCTCTTACTTAAACCCGCCGTTTTTTTTACAACAATCACCCCACGCCACTCGATTCAGGGCACCTTGTTACCCCTTATTCAATTGTTTCTAGCCCAACAATTTTTCCGCGCACCAACCCTATTGAAGACCATGACTTTCTTTGAGACGGCTCTTTGAGAAGAAACTGGCGTTGAAGTTGCGGATAATCTTTGCGAAAGTCAAGGGTGATGGAGTTGTGGCGGCGCAATTTTGTCGACAGCCCGGCATGGTATTCTTAATGCAGCTGCTTCAAGCATGCGGATTATATATTGTAGGTGCTAAAATGCACAACGAGCAACAATGACCAACAACGAGCAACAATGAGCAACAATGAGCAACAACGAGCAACAACGAGCAACAATGAGCAACAACGAGCAATAATGAAGTACAACAACGAGCAACAACGAACAACAATGAGCAACAATGAGTAATAATAAAGTACAACAACGGGCAACAATGAACAACAATGAGCAACAACGAACAACAATGAACGCAACAACGAGCAACAATGAGCAACAACGAGCAATAATAAAGTACAACAACGAGCAACAACGAACAACAATGAGCAACAATGAGTAATAATAAAGTACAACAACGAGCAACAATGAACAACAATGAGCAACAACGAGCAACAATGAGCAATAATAAAGTACAACAACGAACAACAATGAGCAACAACGAACAACAATGAGCAACAACGAACAACAATGAGCGCAACAACGAGCAACAACGAGCAATAATAAAGTACAACAACGAGCAACAATGAGCAACATCGGGCAACAATGAGCAGCAATGAGCATCAACGAGCAATAATAAAGTACAACAACGAGCAACAATGAGCAACAATGGTCAACAACAAGCAATAATAAAGTGCAACAACTAGAAACAATGAGCAACAACGAGCAACACCGAGCAACAATGAGCAACTACGAGCAACAACGAACAACAACGTCCAACAATTATTCCTGTATGTCTGTTTCCGTTTTCACTATTACGGGCATCCTCAAACGTAATAAACCAATAAGATTTTACATTATTTCCTCTGGACAAGTAGACACTATTATCATTAGATTTTGCTGTGAAGCAATTGATATAACATCGCGCGCGGTTTAGTGTGCATACAAAATCTTTACGTATTCCACATTGTTACTCATTGTTGCTCGTTTGTTGCTCGTTGTTGCTCATTGTTACTCATTGTTGCTCGTTTGTTGCTCGTTGTTGCTCATTGTTACTCGTTGTTGTACTTTATTATTGCTTGTTGTTGCTCATTGTTGCTCGTTGTTGCTCATTGTTGCTCGTTGTTGCTCATTGTTGCTCGTTGTTGCTCATTGTTTCTCGTTGTTGTACTTTTATTATTGCTCGTTGTTGCTCGTTGTTGCTCATTATTAATTGTTGCTCGTTGTTGCTCATTGTTGCTCGTTGTGTATTTTAGCACCTACCATTATAGATAGATAATTGAAACCTTAAAAAGGTGGACAGTCCAATCACTACAAAACAGCATTGCTTAATACGTTTCTGATTGGTCAGACTAAATTATCTCTGTTTTATGTGCCTGTGTCCAGTCCACCTTTTTGAAACAGACAATTTCCCAATTATGTAATTAAGAAAGCGAAAACTTGAAAAAGGTGGACAGCCCAATCGCTACAAACTGCTTCTCTTAATACGTTTCTGATTGGTCTGTCCATTGTCCATGTTTTCTGTGTCCAGTCCACCTTTTTCAAACACCTGCTTGTATTCAGTTTTTTCCAGTTTGCTGTAGAGTCTGATTAGCAGATTAGTATCTGAGTTCTGTACTGCAGTACAGCAGTAGGCCTTCTGCAGTAAAAAGAAAGTATAGGTATATAGTAGCAAAATTAAAATGGCCAAATCACTAAAACGATATCGGGGTCCAAAAGGTGATGACAACGAAACCCAAGACGCTCAGATACCAAAACACTTTAAATCGTTGCACGACAAGGAAATGGAAAAGCGTTTGATAGTAATCCTCGAGCACGCATCCCTGGAGACGATTAAAGTCGGCCAGGATTTCGAGCTGTTAAACTGCGACCGTCACCGTCATCTAATGAAGAAAGTGAAGCGAGACCCGGCCGAATGTCGACCGGATATAACGCATCAGTCGTTACTCATGTTAATGGACAGTCCGCTGAACAAAGTCGGCAAACTAGAAGTTTACATACACACGGCGCGAAATATATTGATTAAAGTCCACCCGCAAACTCGAATACCTCGAACTTTTGACCGATTCTGCGGTTTAATGGTTCAACTTTTACACAAATTAAAAGTTCGATCGGCCGACGGTCCGATACAATTATTAAAGGTTATAAAGAATCCTGTAACTGATCACCTACCGACAGGCGTGCCTAGAGTCTGCCTGTCCCACAAGGCGGACCGCCAGGTTGTACCAAGGGAACTGGCTACTGACGGACCGGTTGTTTTAGTTGTCGGAGCGATGGCTCACGGCTCGGTAACGGCTCCCTACATAGACCAATCCGTTTCTGTGTGTAGTTACGCACTGTCAGCCGCGCTGACTTGTGCTAAAGTTTGTACCGGGTTTGAGGAAGCTTGGGATTTGTTGTGATGTTTTTAGATTAGGGTAGAATTCTGTAATTATCCTACCGGTTTATGTGGATATATGGGAAGTCACACCATTATATTCCGGTCGGAACGGCCTACTTAACGATATTTGTTTAAGCATTGTTATTGAATCTGCACTTTTTATTGATGGATGGTATAATTTACCTTTTTAATGAACATATTAGTGTTGCAACGGGATCCCGATGGAAAACTATCGGGATTTTTCTGGATTTGCTATATCTGAATTTATATGCCCCGCAGCTTAAAATTTGTAAAATGGTCCATAGAAATTTACAATTTTTGCCCATAACAAAAACTAAAGTAATGAATAATAAAGTTAAATTATAGGTTACGGGGTTGCTTTTACAACTGCCTACACTGATACAGAGATACATTAATGTCTATATTATAAGTAATAGAAACAATTGTTGCTATGCTTTTTATTGAATATGAACATTGTTATGTGTCATTCATATCGCTGCAGGCCATTTATTCTATTTAATAACTTTATTTTAAAACGCTTATGAAAAAAATTTACAAGCAAAATCGAAAATCCCGGCTTCATGTGGACATCGACGGTGAGTGGAACTAGTTGTGTTTCAAATTTCAAGCAATATGATAAAGATTTGTAGAAAAATATGGGGGGGGGGGGGGCTTCCGGTCAGATGGTCAGACTTACAAATTGGAGGTCACCAGTTCGATCCCTCCTGGATAGTTAGTCATATATTGCCTTATATAATGCAGCTATACAGCATGACTACATCAAGTAGGAATTCAAACTATTTCTTCATATAAATTATTTGATCTTCGCTAGTTCACCGAAACCAATATCCGTAGATGTAACGGCTGGTCTCTAAGGCACCTAGTCTGTGTTGGTCTATCAGTCTGTTACTTTATTTTTCCATAAAACACACCAATTATTTATTCTGTTCCATTTACTAACATTGCGCTACTTTGCTTCCACTATGTAGCAGCAAGTATTTAATGTTTACAAGGTTGCGTTTTATATTGCGTGTTAGTGTCGTTATATATTCATTCTCAGTATTGTATTTTAGTTCGTATTCATTTTCGTATTCAATTTCGTATTTAGTATTCAATTTACCCTAAAATGTTCAAGGGAACTCTTCTACTTTTAACTCTTGCAGCTCTCTTTGCTGTGGAGTGTCTTGGAGAGAGTCATGGGGACTCAAACGAATTGGTTGAAAGAGACAATGTAAGTTAGTTATAAATGTGTTTGTAGAGCCTCTGATATTCTAACTAAATGTGTTTGTAGAGCCTCTGATATTCTAACTAAATGTTTGTAGAGCCTCTGATATTCTAACTAAATGTGTTTGTAGAGCCTCTGATATTCTAACTAAATGTGTTTGTAGAGCCTCTGATATTCTAACTAAATGTGTTTGTAGAGCCTCTGATATTCTAACTATATGTGTTTGTAGAGCCTCTGATATTCTAACTAAATGTGTTTGTAGAGCCTCTGATATTCTAACTAAATGTGTTTGTAGAGCCTCTGATATTCTAACTATATGTGTTTGTAGAGCCTCTGATATTCTAACTAAATGTGTTTGTAGAGCCTCTGATATTCTAACTATATGTGTTTGTAGAGCCTCTGATATTCTAACTAAATGTGTTTGTAGAGCCTCTGATATTCTAACTAAATGTGTTTGTAGAGCCTCTGATATTCTAACTAAATGTGTTTGTAGAGCCTCTGATATTCTAACTAAATGTGTTTGTAGAGCCTCTGATATTCTAACTAAATGTGTTTGTAGAGCCTCTGATATTCTAACTAAATGTGTTTGTAGAGCCTCTGATATTCTAACTAAATGTGTTTGTAGAGCCTCTGATATTCTAACTAAATGTGTTTGTAGAGCCTCTGATATTCTAACTATATGTGTTTGTAGAGCCTCTGATATTCTAACTAAATGTGTTTGTAGAGCCTCTGATATTCTAACTAAATGTGTTTGTAGAGCCTCTGATATTCTAACTAAATGTTTGTAGAGCCTCTGATATTCTAACTAAATGTGTTTGTAGAGCCTCTGATATTCTAACTAAATGTGTTTGTAGAGCCTCTGATATTCTAACTAAATGTGTTTGTAGAGCCTCTGATATTCTAACTATATGTGTTTGTAGAGCCTCTGATATTCTAACTAAATGTGTTTGTAGAGCCTCTGATATTCTAACTAAATGTGTTTGTAGAGCCTCTGATATTCTAACTAAATGTGTTTGTAGAGCCTCTGATATTCTAACGACCACTTACAATTAACTTTTGCTGTTAAAGTTTTAACCCAAACCTGCTAATGCTGTACTGTACGTACGATTGGTGCAAATCAAGATTCCGTTTGGGTGTTTGCATATTTGACTTATGTAACCTCTCTGTGTCTCAACTCCTCTCTGACATCCGTATCCTATCTGTCAAGTTTCACCGTTCAAACTACAGTAATATAATAACGAACCTGCCTATTAATAGGCCAGGGTAGTTCTTGTCAAGAGTTGAGCCGTTCAAAAACACGATGTGGTTGGTTATTATTGTATGTATATAATAATAGTGCGTTTTTGAGAAATTGGATGGTTATACATACATAAAACTCAAGCAGGTACGCAAAATTTTAAAAGCAAACTCTATGTAAAAGCTTTTGCGGCAAAATATATATTTTTGTGCAATTTGCTATCTACTCTAAAACGCAGCAATCTCTCAAGGTTGTTGAGAACATATAAACGTACGCCTTACTGTGTTCGATTTTGGTATACGGCTTTGAATTGCCGCATTGCAACACAGCTGCCTTGAACGGCCCATGAACAACACCATGGTTCATTTGTCAGGCAGCCCCTGTTATATTAAAACGACCAATCAGGGCAATTTTCACTTTCCTTACTCCGTAGAGTTCCATTACACAGAAATTCTGTTTCCATGGGTTACGGGCAGCTGACAAGGAGTACTGGCTCTTGATTGGAATTTTGACCAAAATTCCGAGATCTCTATGACTCACCTTTTTGTTGATACTTCAGTGTAGTGCATACAAGGCGTACTATATACAAGGCCATGCCATCGAGTTAACTGGGGGCGGTGTCTGGGGGCAAGATTTTTTTTTACAACAATTTGATATTTTGATATGGGGAGAGTTCTATAAATTTTCATTTGCTGCAATTTGGTCAACGGACGTAATTGAAGCATCCTCGTTAAGTAAGATCTAAATTTTATGGTAGCTAGTATTTTAGATAAGGTTTAGCTAGTAATTTCAACACTGGTTCCGACATCCTACTTCTATAAATATTTAGTAGGTAGTAGCTAGTTCTTATTACTAGTTGTATAGAAAATGTTACAGAAAATGTTAGCTATTCATTTTTTTAAAAATTGTGTTCTAGAACAATTATTTTTTGTTCTAGAACATTTTTTAGAAAAATTTCTGGATTCTATTTAAAACGCATGGAATCGTTCTACAGTAAAACGTGTTTAAAATTAATTAAAAAAATTGTGAAAAAAAAATTGTGAAAAGAAATTGTGAATAAAATTTTTTGAAAAAAAGAACGAACGATTCAGAACGAGAATGTGAATCGTTTTAGAACGATTCCATGCGTTTTAAATAGAATCCAGATTTTTTTCTAAAATATGTTCTAGAACAAAAAATATTTGTTCTAGAACATAATTAAAAAAAAAATGAATAGCTAACATCTTCTGGAACATTTTCTATACAAATAGTAACAAGAACTAGCTCCTACTAAATATTTATAGAGGGAAGTAGGATGTCGGAACCAGTGTCGAAATTACTAGCTAAACCTACGTAAAACACTAGCTACCATAAAATTTTGTATCTTACTTAACGAGGATGCTTCAATTACATCCATTGACCAAATTGCAGAAAATGAAAATTTATAGAACTCTCCCCATATCAAAATATCAAATTGTTGTAAAAAAAATCTTGCCCCCAGTCACCGCCCCCACTTAACTAGATGGCATGGCCTTGTATATATAGTACGCCTAAATTCCGGCAGTCTTGATAGTGCTAGCCCGAAAGAACTGTGGCATAAATTATAGAGCACTGTAAAAGTTACCTAATCACTCATTCATCATTCTCTGTGTAACATCTGACTGCACTGCTGATTCTCTACACTGCATTATTGCCGTCACCGCCCGTATTTTACTGCTTTGTACTGTTGTTCATTGTTTATTTGGTAATATTATTGCTCGATGTTTATATTTGGAGAACACGTATACATAATCGATAATCTCAACTAACTTTCTTTATTATTAAGAGGTAAGCAGAAGGGAAGTTCGAGTAACTATTTCGGTTCGTGTGGTTTGTGTGATATTTATGCTATTTCATAATACCAACATGAGTGAGCTGAAATTCTCCTTATACATGAGCAAAATTGGTACTAGTCAGCAAATCAGTGTATTCCAGTATTATTGTCATTGGAGTGAGGGTGAGTACATAATACTACATCCCTAAAGGATGTAAATAACAGTGCCTCTATTAAATCATCCGTTGTAATTATCGTAAGTCATAACTCTGTATAGTATTTAAATCGCAGCATCTGAAAGGAACTGCTATTACTAGGTCTACCCTGAAAGTGAACATAGTTTGAGAGATTATATAGTAGAAATCAATAGAATAATATAAAGTAACCTACTTTTATACCGATAGAATTCAGTCTCCCACACACGGTGGGTCATACGCCGCGCAAGACTATCTTTTATCAATAGTTCTACTTTAGTGCAGGCTAGCGAAATTATATAAGACACGTAAATTAGCAAGCAGGATAAACTGTTAAAGGTCTAAAAGCGCGAACACTCTACATGAATTTTAGTTGCGCAGAAAGAAGACTGTATATTTTTTGTGGCGTTTTTCACCGATTTTAACTCGTCGAGTATGCACCATCTTTTTAATTTGTGATATTCAGTCATCTGGGCAACATATTTTAGCCACAGAATCTTTTCAAATATCGCCAATCTCGCACAGAACGTCGCCAATATTTGCTAGTCCGGCAAAAAACGCACAAATTCGTCTAAAAGAGTAATTTATTGGTTGCAGAATAATATGATTCAACTAGAAAAGCCAGTAAGCTGGCTATAAGGAGACCGTCCATAGACAAACGTATAGTGTAGTTGGGTCCCCCCTCATCCTCATTCATTATCATCAACCTATAAACCATTTGAACTACTGCCCAGTATTTACAATTCAATCAGCTGGCCTTCCATCTGCTGTAGAGTGATCATAGCAGTGAGTAAACTTATAGGTATTCCCATAGGATCCACTGGGAAGAGTTATTCAGCTGGCGGGGTATAATACATTATACAGTACAAATTAACATTTGATGTTTGATTACTGTCTGGGATAGAGTGAGAGTAATAAATTTGGCAAGTAATATACTTCTCTGCAGTTTGGGCCTATCCATTCAATCAATACTAGTTGTAGCTTACTAGACCCTCATGAGTACCAGCAGCTGGTGTTTCTATCGTTGAGTTGATGGCACTTTTCGTGTTTTAATTTTCGCTCACACAGGGTCTCGTTTGAGGGGCAGGTCCGTTTAAAGCCAGCTTGCTGGCTTTCTAGTTATAATAATCTATATCTAAAGCTCAAATGGTGTATGTATGTATATATATATGTTTGTTTGTTCCTCTATCTCCTAAACTACTGGCTCTCGCGATATGGGTAAATACCGTTGGATTCAGCGTGGTTCTGGGCTCTATATAAAGTAATTTTCACCGACATGTAGTGAATATTTTCGGTAGTTTTAGTACTTTTCCGGTATTTATTGCAATTCGATTAGTGTCTTTGCTTTTGAGAGACGAAACACAGTTGATATAAAAAGCCAGCAAGCTGGCTATAAGAAGGCCGTCCATAGACAAACGTAGCGTAGTTGGGTCCCTCCCCATTCATTATTAATAACCTACTGTACTACAGTTGAAGGCCTACATTATTACGAAAATTCATTCACCTGGAATTAGTAAGAAATTCACATTCGCCCATATCTTGACTGAGAAGGCCTTCAGCTGTATAAAATATTTAACACACACTAATGCTACCCTATGAAGAATTTCAAGTTTGTAGATTGGGAGTTTACGCAGTAGGGCCTAAGCAAACAGTATGGGTGTACTAAGTACAATAATCTTGGCAACCTCATCGATTTATACTAAGCCTGTGTAGAAATCAATTACATAAGCCATTTTTCATCATGAACATTGGTGTTATTTTACCTTTGAGTCTATGGCACTTTTCGTTTATGTAATTTTTTGCAAAAAGTAATGCTGTATTTTTCTGAAATTGCTTTATACACCCATTCAGACCGGTGTCGTCGCGTTACGGCTAATGTCACGTTACGGCTAATTTTTTGAGAGATTAGCCATAACGCGACTTTAAAAGTCGCGTTACGGCTAATCTATTGTCTTGGTTTTACATAGGGAATCATTATCAATATTATTCTATGGTGTTTAAGTGCAGATGAGGACCGAAAAATGTAATGTAATAAAGTTTTACAGCATGGGAGTCTCCGGGGGGGGGGGGGGGGGGGGGGGTATTTTACCGTCTTTCATACTGTATGTTCTTTGTAAAAGCTTTTGCGAACATAACAAGTCATTTTTCCCCGCAATGCACAGTGTAGGTGCTTTAGCGGACATAACAAGTCATTTTTGCCGCAATGCGCATAACACTCTAAAAGATTGGAGCTCAGATGACGAAATCTGTCAGCTGATTTCCTGTAAACGTGGAACCTCTTTGTTCTGCCTATTCAGCCAATCAGAGCGATTTTCATTTTATTTCGTACAGAGGCCTACGGAAAACCGCGCAATGCATTACGGTCTTTGTTTACTTTTCTGAGCCAGAGAACCGGCTTTGAATCTTCTGTTACTTCTGTGTTGGAAGTTTCAGACTTTAGCCTAAACATCTGATGGCTTTGATCACAAGAACGTATATCTATTACCCTGAAGCACTACCTGGAGCACTACCTGAAACATTACTGACTCATTGCTGAACTCAATGCACTACGTAACACATACTGACTGTTCACCGCATTATTTTACTTCTGTTATTAATTGTTGTTATATTGTTGGATATGTTGTTATATTTGGAGAATACCGATAAATAATCATAAAACCCCCAATCTTCTTGATTACTGAAGGTAAGAGGAACAGATTTACCGGTAGCAACGGCGACTTAAATTATAGTGGTTTTTGTGTGAATTAAATGCTATTTCATAATCCCTACAAGTGTCAGTTGCGATCTTCCTTATATATGATCAAATTCAGTGACGTCCGGCAGATCAGTGTGCATTAATGGGAAGTCGTGTGAAGTAGTGTAACAGACAATAAAGCATCTCCTAAAGAATGCGCTATTTACGAAACTCAGTAGCCATCTAGTTGTGATTAGTATAAGTCATAACTCTGTTTTATACTTAAAGCGCCACGTCCTAAAGGAACTGTTAATATTTCCCAAAAGTAAATATATTTGTCAGAGATTATATAGTAACGATCAATCGAATAATACCGTAGGTCTGCACCGAAATAACTTTCAAAGCGCCCGAATCCAGTCTCCCTTAACTGTGGGTGAATGATCGCGCACAGACTGGCTTCGGCGGATGTAACTTCAGTACACTAAATAATTGTCCTAGGCTAAAGTCGATTTATAAATAAGAAGACCACTAAAATTGGCAGGTTAAACTGCTAAAGGTCTAAAAGCGCGAACATTCTTCGACAACCTCACATTCAATATAATATTGTATTCTACGGTATTCTTAATCACAGCCTCAAGCACAGATACGGATTACAGCCAATAACAGCAGCCGAAGAAGCAATGAGTGGTTTTGTGGAACATATTCCACTACTTCAAATCGATGTTGTTAACCAACGCCTGGCTCTCTACCTGGACCGTATGGCGTTCTGTTTTGGGATTGACAAGCAGGCAATGGCTGTCCTTCCGGCCGCCGACCACCCAGTTGAAAGTCCAGCCGCATTATGGGAGGGGGTGGTGATCCCGACTGGCATGTTGGTGTAGTGAACCACCCCTTCGCGGCCGAACAATTTCTTCCCAATCCACCCCCGAACCACCCCTCCTCCGTGGTCGAACCATTCCAACCCACCCCACCACTGAACCACCCCTTCGCGGCTGAACCATTCCAACCACCCCACCACCGAACCACCCCTTCGCGGCCGAATCATACTATGCAAAATACTGATATACCAATTTACCTATATGCTACTGTGTACTGTGGTACTCAATACAACAAAAATAATATAATAATTTATAAATTAAGTTTTTTAGTTAAATTCCCCCCCCCCCCCTCCCCCTGGATACTCCCATGCTGTAAAACATTATTACATTAAATTTTTCGAACCTTTCTCATCTGTACGTAAACACCATATAATAATATTGATAATGATTCCCTATGTAAAACCAAGACAATATATTAGCCGTAACGCGACAATTAGCCGTAACGCGACTTTTTGAGTAGCCGTAACGCTTCACGTTTCAAAGTTGCGTTACGGCTATTCTGAAAATTAGCCGTAACGCGACTTCCAAGGCTTTGTTAAATAAATGTGTTAGTAGCCCTACCTACCGCCAAAAGACCCCCACTTGCTCCACCAAAGGCTTGTTAAATAAATGTGTGAGTAAGCCTACCTACCGCCAAAAAATGTGTGAGTAAGCCTACCTACCGCCAAAAGACCCCCACTTACTCCACCAAAGCCTTGTTAAATAAATGTGTGAGTAGACCTACCTACCGCCAAAAGATCCCCACTTGATCCACCAAAGCCTTGTTAAATAAATGTGTGAGTAGGCCGACCTACCGCCAAAAGACCCCCACTTTCTCCACCAAAGCCTTGTTAAATAAATGTGTGAGTACAGTAGGCCTACTGTACCTACCGCCAAAAGAACCCCACTTGCTCCACCAAAGCCTTGTTAAATAAATATGTGAGTAAGCCTACCTACAGTGCAATTTAATTGCTTCATATTTTTATCTAATAATTATGAAAACTACAATATTTTCGAATACTAAAGTTACGCAATAATTATGGTTTTAGGATAATGACCTAGAAGAAGTAGATCTGGCTACCGCCCAAACCGGCCAAAACATGTTATACAAAAGAAAAGGTCATCCGATAGAACCGGTTCAGGGCTGGGTGAAGATTCAACAAAGAGTTGATGGATCTGTTGACTTTTACCGTACCTGGAACGAATACGTTAATGGATTTGGCGACCCGAAAACCAATTTTTGGTATGGGTTGGAGAAGATCCACAAGCTGAGTAAAGGTGGGGTGAAGTTGATAGTCGATTTGTGGTTCACTGGAAGGGGTTTTGCATATCCCAATGATATGTACAATTATAAAAAAAAGAATTACACCAACGAACACAAATACGCGGAATACAACAACTTCTCTATCGGATCAGCTGCAACTAATTATCGCCTACATATATCCGGTTACCATGGTACTGCTGGTGACGCTTTGGAGTGGCACACCGGTCTCCCATTCTCTACCAAGGATCGCGAGAATTTCGATGAGTTAGGCTCCGAAAACGTCGCCGCAGAACATCACGGAGCGTGGTGGTACAGGGCCTGGGCGTTGAGTAACTTGAACGGAGAATATGGTGGGGAGAATAGGAAAGCAACTAAATGGCGTAATTTTACTGGAAATAATCCGGCTTCTCGAGTTGAAATGAAGATTTTGATTTAGTAAAACTGTAAGTCTTATGTAAAATTACTAAATAATTTCAATAGAGTAGCGTTGGAAACTAACTTTTACATTTAATTATAATATTAATTTTTATTCTACTGAGTAAAACCACTTCCTACAGGTACGAAACGCAATGTGTAACAAATTTAATATTAAGCGTGTAATTTTATTTCACTAAATTCCTAACGACCTCCATCACCATCTCTATGAAATATTCTGCTATATGGTTGCTTTAAAGTATTTCGTATAACATTTCTATATGTAAAATAAATAAACAATATGATATGATTATATTTGGGTGAAAAGTTCCTGATTAATAATACTGTAGTAGTTCCTGAATAAATATGTTAACGTTTTTTTACTATAAAATTATTTACTTTAACGTTTTCATTATTTATTTTGCAGTTTGAATTCCCAATGAGTTGTAAAGATCTTGAGATACTGAACCTTGGCCTACAGTTCTATATGATTCATTAAACACGAAATTCGACTCAAATAACATATGATTACTCTCAAAAATAAAACTGTAACCTGTTCTATTGTGTTTAGTTTATTGTTTTGGTTAAAATAACGTGCCACTATAACCTGCTCCTTTCCCTAAATTGAGAATTTAAGTAATATAACATTGAGGCGGGATATTAATTCGCCAAGGCGGGTTTTGCGTCCAGTTTCCCTCCTGTCTCTTATTGATTTATGTTTGGTTAATATTTACAATATATATAAATAAATTATAGTTGCAATGACTTAACGTTATTTACTTGACCTGGTATTTTAGATCGGGGGCCGGTTGCATAAATCAACCTTAGCTAAGGCGCTGGTTCAACCCCCGGTGACGTGCTTCCTCATTTTTTCAATTTCTGAACAAAACCATAATTACATCATTAATTACAGTTGCAACAGCTCAACTCCAATTTATTTATTTAATATCACCTGGCAGCAATACTCGAACTGAATATTTATTTATGTGTACTTCCCTCCTGTTTTACTCTAACATACTTGAGGCCGGTATGTCCGCTGTTAGAGATGGGATATGCAACTTAAAGGGCACGTGAATGTCAATACATAACTATTAATAAACTATAATAATAAACTACTATGTTTATTTTTATAATAATAAACTACTATTAATAAACACTATTAATACTATATACAGATATATGATACTGGATAAGTATTAAATGTAAAACATTTAATAAGGAGGAATTAAAAAAAATTCAAATTCTTCATATGAAATTTCGATAAAAACTTTTATTCTTCACATGGTTGTCGGTTTTGTACTGTCCTATCGGTTGTCTGTTGACGTTTGTCTGCTGTCGGTTGAATGCTGTCGGTTGTCTGCTGGCGTTTTCTGCTTTCGGTTCGGTTGTCTGCTTTCGGTTCGGTTGTCTGATGTCGGTTGTATTCTATCGGTTGTCTGCTGACGGTTGTCTGCTGTCGGTTGTCTGCTGTCGGTTGTCTGCTGTCGGTTGTATGCTGTCGGTTGTCTGCCGTCGGTTGTCTGCTGCCGGCCGTCTGATGTCGGTTGTCTGCTGTCGATTTAATGCTGTCAATTGTCGGTTGTCTGTTGGCGTTTACTGTCAGTTTAGTTTTCTGCCGTTGGTTATATGCTGTCGGTTGTCTGCTGTCGGTTGTCTGATGGCGGTTGTCTGCTGTCGGTTATATGCTGTCGGTTATCTGCCGTCGGTTGTCTACTGCCGGTCGTTTGATGTTGGTTGTCTGCTGTCGGTTGTCTGTTGGCGTTTGTATACTGTCGGTTGCCTGTTGTCGGTAGTCTGCCGTCGGTTGTCTGCTGCCGGTCGTCTGATGTCGGTTGTCTGTCGTCAGTTGTCTGCTATCGGTCGTCTGATGTCGGTTGTCTGCTGTCAGTTGTCTGATGTCGGTTGTTTGTTGGCGTTTGTAAACCGTCGTAAATAAGTGAGAATAAAGATAATCATAAAGTCTATGGTCTACCCTAAAATCTTTAGGTTATAAAAACCTTAAATCTAAATTGAATATTGTTCTGCAAGATAACGGTGAGCTGATTCATGATCATACTCTAGTTAGTAATTTATTTAATAATTATTTTACTAATGTTGCCTCTAATTTAGTTAATAAGTTACCGTTATCAAGTAATAAATATAGTATAGGGTCCGAAACTCTAAATAATTTTTATTTAGAAAAGTGACAAAATTCAGAAAAGTTATTTTTAAATCCCGTTTTTGAGGATTTCGTTTTTCAAAATCTACTTAGCCTATCAGCCTCAAAAAGTACCGGTCTAGACCTAATACCTGCCCGTTTTCTTAACCCTATCCATACCGGGGGGGGGGGGGGGGGACTTTTGGAGACGCACTTTATTTGATTGCTTGGTTCAAAGCCAAACCACATTTATTGCAAGTGAAATTCCGTTACTTTTCCTAAAATTTATTATTCTTTATCTTAAAACAAAAATTTTTTTTCGTATTATTATTTATGACCATGAAAATGACTCGTAAACTGACCTGTCTCTGAAACTGTCATATTATTGCTGAACTATTGTAGGAGGGAAATTTAAAATTCAATCAATTTAATATCAATTTAAAATCAATTTAAACATAATTATAGTATATAAATATTATATTTGAGCATTAGTGTGTGGCATATTTGGATAGAGGAATAAATTTTGTATCTAAAACTTTTAACTTTAAAGTAATATCATCACACCACACAAAGTTATATGCTTCCAAACTTTACGTCCCCAAAAGTCCCCCCCCCCCGGTAGTTTGAGCGTCTAAAATACCCCGGTATGGATAGGGTTAAGGATGGTGCTGAAGTACTTAAAGTGCCTATTACTTTTATTATTAATTACTCTATCGTAGATAATGTAGTACCAGACGAACTGAAACTACCTAAGGTTGTTCCTCTGAATAAAAAGAATAGTAAAGTAGAACCCTGTAATTACAGACCTGTTAGTATCTTAAGTATTGTATATAATATTCTAGAACGTTCTGTTTTTCTACAGCTGGAAGCACATCTTAGAAGGCTAAATCTGATCTATGAACTTCAGTCCGGTTTTCGTAGATCACATTCTACAGACACCTGTCTTATTAACTTAACTGATACAATTAGATGTAATAACGCAAAGGGTTTAAATACTGGTATGGTAATGTTGGACCTACAAAAGGCTTTCGATACTGTAGATCACGAAATTCTGCTTGGTAATTTAGGCCTGATGGGTGTAGGTTCTATAGACTGGTTCAAGTCCTACCTGTCAGACAGAGGTCAAACTGTAGTCATTAGCAAATCGCAGTCTACTGTACAAGAGATTACCTGTGGTGTACCGCAAGGTACTGTAGTATATTAGGTCCTCTGTTTTTTGTATGCTATGTAAATGATATGATATTGATAAGTAGTATAGATCCCGATTTTAAACTGATTTTATATGCCGACGACAGTGCTCTTATTTTCTCTCATAAAGATCCTATCCATATTTCCCAAAAGTTAAGTGCAGTTCTAGAATCCTGTAATGAGTGGTTGGTTGATAATAAGCTGTCCATTCACTACGGTAAGACTGGAAGTATTTTGTTTCGTTCCAGAAGAAAGTTAAAGAAGGTAACTAGGTTTGAAGTCACTAGTAATGGACATAAGATTGAAAATAAAAAGGAAGTTAAATATTTAGGCGCCACATTGGATAACTGCTTATCAGGAGAAAGCACAGTGAAAAATATTTTCTCGAAAGTTAACAGTAGGCTTAGGTTACTATACAGAAATAAAAATAGTTTAAACACCGACTCCCGCAAGTTACTTTGCTCTTCTTTAATACAGTGTCACATGGACTATGCATGCTCTTCTTGGTATGAAGGCTTAACCAAACAGCTTTAAATGTAAATTACAAGTAGCTCAGAATAAAGTAGTACGATTTAATAAAGACTACAAACCTAGGCACCACCTAACTCCAGATGACTTTTCTGAATCTGGACTACTTAACTTAGATAGTAGAGTTAAGCAGCTACGCCTTAACATGTGCATAAAGTGTATAATGGTAAATGTCCCAATTACATAAAACAAAAATTCAACAGAGTACGCGATACACACTCTTACAGTACCAGAGCTATAGTGCTTCAAACTTTTACCTCACGAATTGTAAATCCTTCGAATCTGATACTTTCTTTTTTAACGGCATTAAAAATTGGAACGCTCTGCCTAATGAAATTAAAAACCTAAATAATCAACATTCTTTTAAATCTGCAGTTAAATCTCACCTCCGTGTGCAATGTAAAAATAGGTACAATAGTCCTACAGTAAGTTATTAGTTTATTAATTATTTACTATTTATACTGTAATTACGTTTTATAATAAATTAATTGTTCTGTACATTACATCTTTATCGTTGAGTCGGACATTGTCACGTTCTTGGTAAAGTTGTACATGTACATACAGTAGTGTAATTACGTTTTGTATTGGTTTTAGTTTAGCGTAGTGTAATATTGTATTTGTAACCAAGTAACATAAAGGACCCCCTTGGAAATAAGCTGCAAAGCTTTAGGGGTAATCCTATATGTTATATTGGACAATACCTTTATACCGGTACATTGTTTGGTGTAGTTGTTATTGTTTTTACAAAATGTATAAATAAATCTATCTATCTATATGTTGGTTGTATGATGTCTATTGTCGGTTGTCTGTTGGCGTTTGTATACTGTCGGTTGTCTGCTGTCGGTTGTCTGCCGTCGGTTTTCTGTCGTCGGTTGTCTGCTGCCGATCGTCTGATGTCGGTTGTCTGCTGTCAGTTGTCTGCTGTCGGTTGTCTGTTGGCGTTTGTAAACTAGTCGGTTGTCTGCTGCCGGTCGCCTGATGTCGGTTTTCTGTCGTCGGTTGTCTTCTGCCGATCGTCTGATGTCGGTTGTCTGCTATCGGTTGTCTGATATCTGTTGTCTGGGGACCGTCGGTTGTATGCTGCCGGTCATTTGATGTCGGTTGTCTGCTGTCGGTTGTATGATGTCGGTTGTTTGCTGCCGGTTGTCTGCTGTCGGTTGTCTGCTGTAGTTTATCTGATGTAGTTTTTCTGCCGTCGGTTGGAGGCTGTCGTTTGTCTGCTGGCGAGTGTCTGCGTATAAATTGCACCACTTTTTGTGTGAGATAGAGGAGAACTGATAATTAAATGCATCATACAGCAAGCAGTATTACAGTAGTAATGGAGAACAATATTAGTCCAAACCTCCCCTCTTTGCCACAGAACATTGAATCTCCCTCCTCTCTCGCGAACAAACAGGCCTAGGCCTACAATGGCCATGGAGAATCGAATAAACCATGTGTGTCGTTACAGGCGTCATGTATAGTGCTAAAGTGCACTACTGTAGGCCTACATGAATAATATACTGTGTAGCATTATTACCACTACATAGAGGGAGACCTCAATTTTTTTTGTTAAATAAGTCTCCCGTCTCAGTCCGGTCTAGCCGGTAAATATTTTTTTAAAGAAATGTTTAGTTGGGTGTGCATTACTGTAGATTCCTCAAGATTTTCCTATAATGTGCATGGACTAATTTTGACACCCTTTCACCACTGGAACAGCTATTGCATCAAATTCTATCAAAAATTAAAATATTGCATCAACCAGTATACTATTTAGCAGTCTAGCCACATTTATGGAACGCACATACAGAAGATTCTGTAGGCTTACTACTATACTATAGCACTACTACTAACTGTACGGCCTGCTGCATTGAAGCTGCACACTGAGATGCTATGCTGGCTTAACAAAAATATTTTTGCCACCTCCATGCAATCAACAATTGACAATTTGACATGCCCCTCATTGTGCACAGGCTGGTACTATCGGCGAAAGCAATGTCCTGCAAAGCGGAGGCGGCTTTATTTAATTATCATGCTTTGGGGAACCAATGAGACACCCCCTATGTTATATAGATTTTGGTTGGAGATACTGTAGATGTGTGGATTGTACTTGATACCATGAACCCGACGTAGCATTCTTGTGAATGCGCCATCTAGAGATTTGGTGTCCTCAGCAGTTAGAGCCCAGCATGGACTCCCATAGAGGAATACTGGAATTACTGCTTCTCTAAATGTTCGGACCATACTGAAGTAGATGTCGCATGTGGGGCGAGCCACGAAGTGAGTGAGCCTTAGCGTAGGGGTACCATTAATCAACCTGTCGTTCTGTCGCTTTTTTTGCGGTGTTCAATTTTGAACGTTAATAACTCGATCAATCCTCGATGAAATGTAACCAAACTTAGTACACAAATAGTCTGTCAAAAGTTTAGAAATTTTCCAAGTTGAATTTGCTTGGGGCCTTCGTGCAGCACCAGTGTAACTAACTGTCTTACAGTTATAATAAATTTATTTATCCAAAATTATAACGCTTGACATCAGCAGGTTGCTAGGAGACTAAATCAGCTGGGTTTCTAGCAAATTACTAAATTACAGTACTGCAGTAATACCATTGTGGCCTGTCTGCCTGTACCGGTACTATACTCAATGTCAATCCCTGAATCAGGAATTAATTGTTAATTAAAGTTACATTTTTATTTACATTACAAATTACAATACAAAATACATTTACATTACAAATTTAAAGAACATGTTAATTAAAGACTATGTATTGGTACGACCGACGGCACCGGCAACTGGTATAATCAGATGTAGATGTACATACCAATCTGGAATCTGCCAATACAACAATAGCAATAGGATTACCCCTACCAACCATCCATCGACTCGACTTGTCTGTTGACCTCGACTTTCGGTATCGCTGCCGCTACGGGCAAACTGGACTAACCGTAACCGAGGATGAAATAATCCGGTTTTTTAATCTCACTCTGCCATCAGATTAAAAAGGGCTGAACACGTACTGTCCCCCTTTCTTTGATTGATTGGCGGTGTGGTTAAATTTCTCCAATACTGATTTTGTGATACAGTCGCTCAATTTTAATTTGTATCTCATAACTGGGCCTCGTGCTGCGCGAAGGCCTCCACGAACGTGTAAGGTTTGTAGTATAATTAAAATTGGTTTAACAAATCACTTATACAAATTATGACTCAGGAATTTAATGAACATTTACTCAGGTACAAAATATGAAAACTAATTCTATGTAGGTATATTGGTCGGTACGTGTTTTTTTGGTAGAAAATAAATCCATTTACTGTAGATTTGGTTGGTTCAATATTTAATAACTCATATTTCTCAATTTCATAATTAAATGATGTACTGTAAATAACAATTCCATTTCTTCCGTGTTAGTTGCCAATAATAATCAACTAAACAAATCCAAGCATTATTATATTTTATTTATATTTTATGTTAAGAACAATTTGATGGGGTGTACGTAAATGTATATGCGGTAAGCGGTCTATTGAACATTAGTCTTACTGTACATTGTAGATTATCCAATACTGAACCGTCCTTCACTTTGAGTTCCTACAATAAATAATGTTACCTACGCGTAGTCTGTCTGTCTGTCAAAATGTAAGACAGATAGACAACCGACCGACGGACGGACAGACTAGATACAACCAAACATTAAAACTGACATCGGAAATGAAATCAGCGACTCCGAAAACCCCGGAAATATAATTTTAGCTCGGTGGTGTTCTTCCTTCCTGTCAGACACTATTAACCAACCAACCAGACCCCATACATGCAATTTTGCGCGGGCAGGTTTGAACTTTGAAGGCAATTCTCTGAATGACATTTTTTCACACGAAAAATAAATACTACTCCTCCCCTGGGCCATTTCTTAACCGTTTTTTGCAATTTTTAATTTAAATAATTTCACAAGCTGCAATAAATTTCGGCCAGTTTTCTTGATTTCATAATATTTCCAAATTTTTTTTATGAAAAATTAGAAAAAAATATGGATTTTTTAAATTTTTTTTACAAAAATTGCCAATTATCAGAAATAGAAAATAAAAATACAGGTTTATTATCTTTTCGATGGTATTTAGTTTTCTATGCATTTTTCAAACACATTGGAGATATACAGTACACATTAAAAAAAAACAGGGAGTCCCCCCCTCTTAATTGTAAAACTACGAAACTGGTGATATACAGAATGTCAGAATGGTGTTCAACAAGGTACCTACTAAAAGGTAGAACCACCTATAACGGGCTATAACGATCTATAGCGGGCTATAACTTCCTATAAAACCACCTTGGAAATAAGCGATCAACTCAACAAGCTCTAGGCCTACTTATTACAAATGATCTAGATTCGGGGAAATATGCAATAGGTCAACTGAATTATCGAAAGCGTTTAGCACTGTGAACCACAGAATATTACTCGAAAAATTACAACGTTACGGAATTTCTGAAACTGCGTTGGCCTGGATTACAAACTAGGCCTACTTATCGGACAGAACTCAATATGTGACAGTAGGAAAAGGAAAATCACAACGAAAAAACAATTATAATTGGACTGCTACAAGGTAGCCTACACTCCTTAGTCCACTACTGTTCATTATTTATTGTAATGACTTAACTAACACGTGTAAATTAGCAAAATTTATTCTGTTTGCAGATGATACTAACTTACTAACAACAGGGAAGGACCTCGAGAAACTTATCACTGAAACAAACGACGACCTCCTTAATTTAACTAAATGGTTTCAATTAAATAGACTATCATTAAACACTAAAAAAAAAACTTAGATACATTATATTTCGCACCACGAACAAACCACTTAAACTAAACCAACCAATGGATATTGTGATCAACAATATTGTTATCCATAGAAAACAGTTATTAAGTTTCTCGGAGTTCTTATAGATGAACCTGACATGGAAATACCATTACGAATACCTACGCAATAAAATAAGTCGCAACATCGGCATTATCAATAAAATAAAACATTTCATTACACCACAAGTGGCAGCAACTCTCAACACAATGTTCAGCCCCTACATATTATTGCACCGCAGTTTGGGCAGCTACATCTTATAAATACACAGACTTTACAAATAATAGAGTAGGCCTACATACACCCAAACAAACATTATAGACGTAAGAGAAAGCGAAAAAAATACAATGACAAATCAAAAACAACTTATAGAATGTTGCATAATCTTCAACAAAAGGCAAAAAACATTATCATTCATAGCGGCCTCGTTAACTTCAATCCACTTACAATACGATCAACTTACATTAAACAATGACACGGAATAGGGGAGACCAAGGAGATTTGGCACGTGGGGAGATTTGGCATGCTTCCCTTTAGAGGGACTTCCTGAATGTGTATTCCAACAACTTTTTTACTTAACTTATAATACTATATCTGAATATAGAAACTGAAAAAATTATTAAATTTAATGCAACTGGCAATTCTCTGGATAACATTTTGTATTTTTCCAATCAAAACGATAATTTTTTATTTTTTGTGTTCCAGGAAACCCCCTTTTATAAGTATCAGCACTGGTACTTTTGGATATATGAAAATGATCGTCAACTATTTGGTATTATGTTAAAGTTGACAGATTATGTCTTTACAATAATCTTGTATATCTATTTTTCATATTTATCAAAGTTTCCCAGGTTGGGACATTTGGCATTTGAGTGCTGGGGATATTTGGCATTTGTTTAGTCTGGTCTGGTTTAGTCTGGATTTAGCTTGGTACTGTCTGTTCACCATTCAGTAATTGGCTGACATAGCCTGATCATTAGACTCTAGGCTGGTTAATTGATTTATTATTGTGGTGGCTAACCAACATTTTCTGACTTTTCGGTTTTCTAAAAATTACTTTGATTTAAGAGCCTCCATTTGGGACCACCGCTCTTGTGCCTAGACTACTGGTACTTAAAATACTTCCTCAAACGAATTATTGCTGTAAAACCTTCATAACTGTCTAAAAAAATTCCTCAAACTGGTAGGCCTACACTGCTACAGCTACGACAGTACCGCGGTACCGTGGTACCAGGTTGCAGGGTTGGGTGGGATAATTCGTTAAGGCCAACTTAATTTTGAATTAGGGTTGCATGGCATGTTTAATTGGGGTTTGGGCCACAACTCTGTCAGCAGAGTAAGAAGTTTTTTTAGGCCTAGGTGGATATATCTTTTTAGAGAACACAGCAGAACACAGTAGAACACAGCAGAACACAATAGAATACAGGCGGAACATAGGCGAACATAGCTGTAATTAAAATCTACACCAAAAAATAACACACTTGGGAAAGTACCGGATTTAATCATACAACTGTAAGATGTCAATTACATATTTAAATTAAATGGCGGTTTTCCATATCCTCCAAAATAAATTACTTCTCATTATCCTGTAACCATGGAGAGTTGGTTAGTTCTACAGCAGTACAGTACCGGTAGCTGAGTAGGCCTACATCAGTACATTGGTAATATACTCTACACTGTGCCCGGTAATTGCCGGTAAATGCCTACATCTGTCTGCCTGTACAATGTACAGTCTGTCAGTCTGTACATGTCTCTACAGCACTAGTCATACTACAGTACTGGAACAGGCTGACAGGCAGAGTGCTGGAGTAGTAACAGGTACAGGCCTAACCGAACAGCTGATCGGGCAACTCTGTGATCAGGTAATTTATTTTGGAGGATATGGAAAACCGCCATTTAATTTAAATATGTAATTGACATCTTACAGTTGTATGATTAAATCCGGTACTTTCCCAAGTGTGTTATTTTTTGGTGTAGATTTTAATTACAGCTGTGTTCGCCTATGTTCAGCCTGTATTCTATTGTGTTCTGCTGTGTTCTACTGTGTTCTGCTGTGTTCTGTAAAAAGAACTATCCGGCCTAGGTCTATTTAATTAAATTCGATTTTGTTTTAATTGTTTAATTGTTATAGTGCTACGCTACTTAAATATTATTATTATCATTATCATAAACATTAGTCAATTCGCATTAGCCTCAACTTAAATTCTTCTTCTTCTTTAATAAGAATCCATTTGAACATTAACACTCCCCACATACCACCCCCAGCCTACGGCAAATAACAACAGAAAGGAACCATCAACGGCCTGGGGAATTCCTTGAATTACGCGAAAAATTTACTTTGAAGTTAAACTTGGA
>JAUCBJ010002634.1:0-45079 GCA_032718475.1 Nemertoderma westbladi | reverse complement strand
GATATTGTTTTGGTCTCACATTAAATTGCATGACATGCATTCAGATTATATTTATTTAGATCTATGAAGAAAGAGAAAGTGATTATGAGGTATAAATAATATCAGCAATAAAGTAATTGTTCTAAAGTCGGAACATTTGTTATGAATTACTCATAATAAACTACAAAACTAAACCTGAAATAAAATTAATAGTTTTATAAATAACACAATTTCATAATTAATTTATGATTGTTTATAACAATAATTATTATTGTAATTAAAAAAAAGGTTGATTTAACAATTTACAGTTCCAAATTATAATAGATATCTGGTTAACCTGGTGATTTTTTCCACACCACCCGCAGTTGTTTCTCATTAACTGCCAATTTCGTAATGTTGGAATAAAAACAGAAATACTTTGCAACTTTAGTTTGTAAAGTAATTTTCTACTTTACAAACAATTATGTAAATAATTAACAGCAATTAATTATTAATGAAATAAATTAAACAAAGAAAGCTGTAACACAATCGATTAAAAATTTATACGGATGTAATAATAATAACATCGGTTAATAACGGTAAAAAAAAAAACATCTACATTCAACATAATGGCTGTATAAGTACATTCTAAGCGATTCATATTGAGTACGTGTAGTCCGTAGCAACGGAGAAAAACTACAAACCAATTAAATAAACAGTTAGAGATTGGTGGGAGATTGGCAACTAGTTGGTACCAATTAAGTAAAGAGTCGTTAATCTCGTTAATCTTCGTTTCTTGGAAAATAAAAGCAACAATAAAAAAAATTAGACAAACAACAACAAGCAACTAATTTATGGCACAATAAATCCAATAACCTTGTTTGTTTGTTTGTTTGTTATAAAAGCCGCTAAGTCTGCCTGTCTTTGTGCTCATAAATAAATACCGTACCTATTAAATATAACATTAAAGTTCAATAGAAAGAGAGTAAGTAACGAGTAGGAGCTGAATCCATCAGGTTTTAATCAACTTCCCTATGGCCTGGGTGATGTCGACCCCAGTAAGGGCGTTAACGGCGGGCGGTAGCGAGCCGAGTAGACGACTCACCTCGCTGGAAGTCGCGTCGTCTCCTAGCAACACGATCTCGTCGATCTTACTGAGCGGGGCCGCCGCCTCGGCCGCCAACTCCGGCATCACCTCCAGCACCATGGAGGCGACGGCCGCCTTCCCGTACTTCCCGAAGGCCGCGGCCTTGGCCCGCATCCGTTCGGCCTCGGCCTTCCCGACCGCCTCGATGGCGCCCGCCTCCGCGCCCCCTACCAACCGGGTGCTCTGCGCCGACGCCCGGGCGAGCTCCACCGTCTGGGTGCGACGCCCGTCCGCTAACGTCTCCACCTTGTAGCCCTCCGCCTCGGCCGGTAACTTGACCGTCGCGTGTAACACCTTCTCTTGCACCAGGTTCTCCTGCTCCTCTATCTCTATCAACTTCCTCCGTTCGACGACATCTATCTGAACCTCCTCGGCTCTTATCTCCTGTTTCATCTTGGCCGACTGTAGTTGGTAGGCGAGCTCCGACTTGGCTTTGGTAACGTTAACCTCCCCGTCGAATATTGCTTGTCTCACTTCCAATTCCCGCTTACTATCGGCGATCTTGGTGTCCGCGTAGAATCTCGCGTCCATCTTGGCCTTGTCGCACTCCGCTTCCCGAATACCGGCGTCTCTCTCTGCCTGAGCAACTCCAATATCGGCGTCCCGTTTCACGCAGGCCGTCTGCGTGCGACCCAAGGAATTCAGATAATTAACGTTATCAAAAACATCCTTAATAGTAAAACTGATAATCTCTATACCCATGCGGCCTACGTCTGGGCTGGCTACCTCCCGGACCAGTGTAGCAAACTGGTCGCGATCTTGGAAGATCGCTTCGATCGTTAGTGTGCCGAGTATAGCACGCAGATGCCCGTCTAACGTCTGCAGGATTACGTTCTCTATGTGTTTCTGCGATCTTCCTAGGAACTGCTCGCAAGCGGTGGTTAGTAACTCTTTCTCCACCATTACTTTACATTGAGCCACTCCGGTTACGGTAACCGGAACCCCTTCTGATGTTTCGACTTTCTCGCATCGCGGATTTAACGTCATTATCTCAAGTTTGATTGACTGGACGTCTGTTACTAACCACCACGCCCACGCCCAACCTCCGGTACTGACGAAGGTTTTGTGGGCCCGACTGCAACATGCACCGGACACAACAAGGGCCTCGTTCGGCCCCACAGTGTGGATGTTACCCATAAATATGTGGATGTAGCGGAACCTGAATCGCTTTAATTTAAGTTGTTAAGTGCCGCGCACCATGGATCCCGGTTTACTGTTTCGTTGAAATTGGAGTAAACAACAAACAGTACGACAGTACGGTGCCGGTAACTTTAGTTGGTTGGAGTAGGCCTAGCCTATTGCTGTATTGTTGTATTGCTCCTTGGTCCCTTGGCCTTGCCGTTCACCTGTTCACACTTCTGCAGTTCTAAATTCAGCAGTTACAGAGCAACCGAGTTCAGTGCTGCAGTTACTGAGTTAGCCCAGTCAGGAGACAGCTAGTACCGTATGCTAGCAGTACAGCAGTTGTCAGTAACAACATATTATTCACAGTCGGTACTATCTCCAAATAGTAACGTGTCACAAGACACGCCGCTATGCGGCGGTAAGGAACCGAAATATAGATCTACATCGCCGTCTAGGATACTGTATAATATATATATAAGTGAGTGTTTTTCCTTAAATAATCTAAATTTGATGAAGAAACGCGAATTACATTAGTAAAGTAAAGTAGCTTGCCTCAATGGTAAACCCACAATCTGGGACGATTTTTTTTATTATTATTATCTCCTTACAGAAGTAATAGTAGTTCCAGTTGGGAATCGTAGGCCCTAGTCTTAGGAATTTGTTTTTGATTGCTATTGCGCTATTATTTGCACTAAGACTTCAATTATCTCCTTAAATTACTCATCACTCACAAGAACACAGAACTCATGGAGTTCTGTAAACATTATTTTTATTATGTAATTTTAATTCTAATATCTAATATTTATATGTATAAATTAATATTCTATCTGCTAGAAGTTCATGCATTCTATTTATTTTAATAGAATCTACCGTGTTATCTGGAAGGGACCAAAACCTTGCTACTGACACTCACAGGAATCTCGACCAATTGTCAACCCCAGCGAGATGTTGTCACGTTTAATACTACGGTTCGGGTACCAGAACGCCGAGCCGTCCAGGTTCACAACAAAACGTAAGTGGATCCAAAGTAATCGAGTTGTGGCTACGTGTGGCGCTAGTCAGAACTGTGAGCCATTAGGGAACTCTTTTTCTGTGTGTTGGAAGCTACTGGGCTGAGTAATTCAAAAAATCTTGAGGTTGACCCAAGGACTGCTATACTACAGGACTGGCACACTGAATATCCAGACCCCGCTAGCGGGGTCCATTAGTTCCCTTCTAATATGGCTCCGAAATAGATGCAAATTTGTTAAATTTTCAATTTTCTCTCACAGATAAATTGTTATTTATTCTTCTTATGTGTTTATGACGAACCTAGCTACCTCAAACCTGCCTCGCTGCCTGCTTTAACGTTTGAGGCTGATATAATTATTGCTAAGCCAGTGATAGTCCATATACCATAATACTGTATGGTAGTAATCGTGCTCGTGCACTATGCATAATAAATTCAGACACCACCGGCACCGCCCACTACTCTCGCCACCAGCCCAGCCCAATACATTAATAAACATCTTAGTGGGGCGAGCCACGTAGTGGTTGAAGCTTTACCGTACAGATTTCATAATGTTGAAATTCTTGTGATCTGCAATTTAAGATTATAAATTTTAACACGCAAAATGAATATTAAATAACGATTAGAAAATTTATTTATTTCCAGCAGCTGCTATTGCAATCTGCAATGGTTTTCATATGTATAAATTGCCGGCAGTGTAGGTAGACCTACTCGATTCAAAATAACAACAGCAATTGGCCCTTAAAAGGGGCATTTGGGTTGAGTTGTATTACAGTATGTGACATGTGTCTGTAGGCATATTGAATTATCAAAATTAATTACAATTAAATTAATAGATAGTCGAATAGTCAATCTTCACTACAGAAGATTAATGTCCTTTATCCAGACCGGCAATGCGGAGAAATTTCCTGTTGGTTCCGTGACCTTCGGAAGATCGCTTTTCAGAGCACATCATGCTGGAGCGTTTCTGCATTCCGTTTAACAGTGTGTTCGCAAGGGTGGTACATGCAGCTGCGGGGGGCGCTGGTATTATATCGTACTGTACAGCGATGGTTTTGACCACCTGGGCTAATTGACGGTAGCACAGTATGGTTCCATCAGGTACCGAATCTACCCATGTCGCTGACGCCATTACCCACCAAACCAACTCATGTGATTGCAGCTGTAATCCACCCCTAGATAGCGTCTGGATAAATGCATTATCGGCCTGGATGGTGTTACCGGATACTTCTATCTCTGGAATTACACGAATGATATAACCAGCTACATAGGCAGCAGCATGCCGCTCACCAACAGTAGCCTCAAGTTCACCCAAACGATCTATAAGGACAAGGGATTCTTCGGTAAATGGGGTTACGCAACCTGGACATTCAATAGGGTGTTTAATGGCCGTCAACACATCTGGCATTTCACCCATCTTTACGAATGCTAGAAGGCTACGTAGACGCATCCCAGATTCAATATCCTTTACAGTAATTGACTGGTTAGAACCGGTCATACCACGCAGACATCCGAACTCACCCTCCAAGCGATCTTGGGAAACTGTTCCAGTAAGAAAGTATGTGAACCCGCTGCTTAAAAGGTAGCGAGAAAGGTCTATCATACCGGCCGTCGACTGGCACAGCGCCCTGTGGGTATCTGTCGTAAGACTCCGTATGCGACGGACACCAATACCGTGAGGGAACGAGCGAAATTCCTCCACTAAGCCCTTCAGCGACTCGATGGCAGCACAGTCGGATGATGTTATGGCCTGTCGATGATGATCTTTAAATCGGATCGCTTCCCCAATCGACTTTACGTTCATCAGTTTCCACCATGTCAACACCTGTAACAGCAGTATACAAAACACGATATATTATTTACATTGTACAGTACATTATTTATAGAATTACGAACTTGAATATGCCCGATAAAATATAAATAAATTGATAATATAAAATATAATATATTAATATTAAATAGGAATAATTAAATAAATTAAATATATAATATAAATTAAATAAGTAAACTATTAATAAAGGCATAATGCCATTTTGCCCCGCATGGGGGCGCATTTATCATTAAAAAAATATTAAATAATATTAATATTTTACTAAGGTGCCTAGGCCCATCCGCATTTACATACCTGTTCTAACACTTCCACAGTACCAGATCTACTCGAAAGAAACAACGCAGCTACAAAACGGTCGTTAAAAACGCAAAGCACATGGAATGAACTGGAATCATCTGCACCATCACTGAAGGTCCCCCGTATAAAATCTTAACCATCGAGCAGAGGACTGAGTTGGCCAACTCCGATGGGTCATCCTTAGCGTAGCCAAACACTCCATGTCCTTGATACAATAGTTTGGGAACCACCTTTACTTCGTCCGTTATAAGAATCGCCTTTGGGGATTCGGCAGCAGGCGTACCAGCTGGTAAGCTGTTCTTTGCTTTACGAATGGCCGTTTCTATGAGAAAAGAAGAATCGCGGGAACCCCAGGAAAGAAGAATCGCGGGATAGTCGGCCGCAACGCTCCTCCGGGAACCTTCCGATGAGGGATATCCTGCGGGAATCCTGGCCAATGTCGTATACAAATAACAGCATTACTGTGATGTGTGTTAAAACTACCGTAGCTACCGGTACTAAGCTGCAGCCTGTAGTTATGTCAGTATGTTAAACCTTTTTAAACATTACTAAATAATAAATATTAAATACATAAATATAAATCCACTGATTTAAAAAAGTACATAAGTAATTGGGTTGATTACACAGTTGTACAGCCAGACAGCAGTACTGGAATTCTGCAACTAATGGACCCCGCTAGCGGGGTCTGGATATTCAGTGTCAGGGGCGGATCCAGAGGTCACCGAGCCGGGGGGGCATAAATCAGGGGCGACTAAAATTCCAAAAATATGCTCCATAAGTTGACTTGTCCGGTGGAGAAAGGGGGGGGGGGGGGACTGGACGCGAAACCCGCCTTGGCGAAAAATAAATTAAATTCTTAATTTAGGGTAAGGAGCAGGTTACATTGTCACGTTATTTTAACCAAAACAACAAACTAAACACAATACAACAGGTTACAGTTTTATTTTTGAGGTATGCCTAATCAGCTATTATTTGCGTCCAATTACCCATGGAGAGGAATGAATTTTTATTGCGTCCAGTTTACCCCCCCCCCCCCCCCCTATCTGGTCCGGTGTGAAGAACACACAATAGCGACAGAAGGCAGCATCAAGAATCCTTGAGTAGCTCCAGACCGTTGTACAGTGAGAGCCACAGGTGACAGAATGAATGTTAGACACTCCCATATTTTGACTTCGTGTACTGGAAGTTACTGGTTTGGTCGTAAATAAATTCTGCATTGCGTTATATTTATCATGGTCATTGTAATGGGTGCTGTCAATGTAAGAGGGGATATCACTAGAGGAAGCTAAGGAAGGTTCCTGTTTCGGTAGGATCAGGAGAAACAGATGGTGGTACAACTAGTGGCTCAGGAGAAACTCGTAACCGTTTTGCTGGCTGCTCCGTGGAATCAGGAGGATTGTCACAGGTGGTACTAGAGAAAAATGATCGTATACTGTATCTTTGAATTTTACTATTGTAATTTATATTTTATACTATTGGCTGACTGCAGTTCACATTACTACATGCATAGTTCCTTGTGACCAGGCCAGCCCCATGCCAGGAGGCCAATCTCTTTGGTTGGCGGCCTCCTGTGTGTGGGTTAGTTGGATGTCTAATTTCTTGGGAAGACTAATTTCGGGGTAAATTTCGGGAATTCCATTCCACAGTAGATAATTGGTTTTACATTCTGGGGCGGCTTAAGCTAAGAGCCATTACACATGCTATTGTATACCTTTACTTTGTTAGTGGTCTGTCGCTGTCGGAATACAAGGCACCCCAAGCAACACACATACAGCAAATGGCACAGAGCCCACTGACTCCTGTACTCCGTATGACCTAATTAATTGTGACTCGAATCAATTACTTCTCCTTACAAGAGAGCAATGTATTTCCCATTTGTGGCCAGCCAGAAGGCCACAACTGATATAATACTGCCAAGGGATATTTTCATATTACCCCCCACCCCCCACCCCCCCCCCCCCCCTCCCCCATCCCCAAGGATCTTGGCCCTAGCTCTTAGCCAGCCAGGTTACAATGCGAAGCTTTCAGTTTAGAAAAATGACTTTGTTTCAGAAAATTTGGAATGTGGATCTTTAATATTTTTATTATTTATTCTTTCACTTCAAATGGAAGGGGTTTTTCAGTATGCTTTCTCATTTTCCTAGGGGGTGGCAATAGCCACATGGCCACCACCCTTGGTACGCTAGTGCTTACAGTCATAGTTCAAAAATTGCCGGGGGGCATGTGCCCCCCCGTGCCCCCCTCTGGATCCGCCCCTGAGTGTGCCAGTCCTGTAGTATAGCAGTCCTTGGGTTGACCTTGAAACTTACTTGTACTTACAAACACACTGTATTTGGTTGGAGGCCCCGGTATTGTAGATGTTCGCTGGTGCTGGCTGTATAGTGGTGCTGCCTCACCTCATATTTTGTGACTGACACGGAGGTGTTAGGATGGAGGTGTTAAAAAACTTGGTAACGCTCTAATCACCTGGACAACATGCACCAGGTTGTTATGTTAAACAATGTTGGCCATGGTGATTTTACCATCTCGCATACCACAGTTGTTCCCTATATTTATTATACAGTATACTGTATTACAATATATGTATCTTGTTGCAGGAATAATGCGTGGGATCTGAGGCCGTCTATCAATGGGGAATATTGGACTGGTGCTGACGCGTTGTCGGTGGGACCTCAACAACAGAAACCCTACGAACTCACGTATAAACCTCTCACCATGACAACTGACGGAAAGAAACATACGGTATGTACTGAATGTGCAACACGTTCGTAGGCCCTTCGCTAGTACTACAGTACTACTAGTACCGGCATGTACGACGGCCCTTCGCTAGTACTACAGTACTACTAGTATCGGCATGTACGAAGACCCTTCGCTAGTACTACAGTACTACTAGTATCGGCATGTACGAAGGCCCTTCCCTAGTACTACAGTACTACTAGTATCGGCATGTACGAAGGCCCTTCGCTAGTACTACAGTACTACTAGTATCGGCATGTACGAAGGCCATTCCCTAGTACTACAGTACTACTAGTATCGGCATGTACGAAGGCCCTTCGCTACTACAGTACTACTAGTATCGGCATGTACGAAGACCCTTCGCTAGTACTACAGTACTACTAGTACCGGCATGTACGAAGGCCCTTCGCTACTACAGTACTACTAGTATCGGCATGTACGAAGGCCCTTCCCTAGTACTACAGTACTACTAGTATCGGCATGTACGAAGGCCCTTCGCTACTACAGTACTACTAGTATCGGCATGTACGAAGACCCTTCGCTAGTACTACAGTACTACTAGCACCGGCATGTACGAAGGCCCTTCGCTAGTACAACAGTACTACTAGTATCGGCATGTACGAAGGCCCTTCGCTAGTACAACAGTACTACTAGTATCGGCATGTACGAAGGCCCTTCGCTAGTACTACAGTACTACTAGTACCGGCATGTACGAAGGCCCTTCGCTAGTACAACAGTACTACTAGTATCGGCATGTACGAAGGCCCTTCGCTAGTACTACAGTACTACTAGTACCGGCATGTACGAAGGCCCTTCGCTAGTACAACAGTACTACTAGTATCGGCATGTACGAAGGCCCTTCGCTAGTACTACAGTACTACTAGTACCGGCATGTACGAAGGCCCTTCGCTAGTACTACAGTACTACTAGTACCGGCATGTACGAAGGCCCTTCGCTAGTACTACAGTACTACTAGTACCGGCATGTACGAAGGCCCTTCGCTAGTACTACAGTACTACTAGTACCGGCATGTACGAAGGCCCTTCGCTACTACAGTACTACTAGTATCGGCATGTACGAAGGCCCTTCGCTAGTACAACAGTACTACTAGTATCGGCATGTACGAAGGCCCTTCGCTAGTACTACAGTACTACTAGTACCGGCATGTACGAAGGCCCTTCGCTAGTACTACTAGTACCGGCATGTACGAAGGCCCTTCGCTACTACAGTACTACTGGTATCGGCATGTACGAAGGCCCTTCGCTAGTACTACAGTACTACTAGTATCGGCATGTACGAAGGCCCTTCGCTAGTACTACAGTACTACTAGTATCGGCATGTACGAAGGCCCTTCGCTAGTACAACAGTACTACTAGTACCGGCATGTACGAAGGCCCTTCCCTAGTACTACAGTACTACTAGTACCGGCATGTACGAAGGCCCTTCGCTACTACAGTACTACTGGTATCGGCATGTACGAAGGCCCTTCGCTAGTACTACAGTACTACTAGTATCGGCATGTACGAAGGCCCTTCGCTAGTACTACAGTACTACTAGTATCGGCATGTACGAAGGCCCTTCGCTAGTACAACAGTACTACTAGTACCGGCATGTACGAAGGCCCTTCGCTAGTACAACAGTACTACTAGTACCGGCATGTACGAAGGCCCTTCGCTAGTACTACAGTACTACTAGTATCGGCATGTACGAAGGCCCTTCGCTAGTACAACAGTACTACTAGTACCGGCATGTACGAAGGCCCTTCGCTACTACAGTACTACTAGTATCGGCATGTACGAAGGCCCTTCGCTAGTACTACAGTACTACTAGTATCGGCATGTACGAAGGCCCTTCGCTAGTACTACAGTACTACTAGTATCGGCATGTACGAAGGCCCTTCCCTAGTACTACAGTACTACTAGTATCGGCATGTACGAAGGCCCTTCGCTAGTACTACAGTACTACTAGTACCGGCATGTACGAAGGCCCTTCGCTAGTACTACAGTACTACTAGTACCGGCATGTACGAAGGCCCTTCGCTAGTACTACAGTACTACTAGTATCGGCATGTACGAAGGCCCTTCGCTAGTACTACAGTACTACTAGTATCGGCATGTACGAAGGCGCTTCACTAGTACTACTAGTATCGGCATGTACGAAGGCCCTTCCCTAGTACTACAGTACTACTAGTATCGGCATGTACGAAGGCCCTTCGCTAGTACTACAGTACTACTAGTATCGGCATGTACGAAGGCCCTTCGCTAGTACTACAGTACTACTAGTATCGGCATGTACGAAGGCCCTTCGCTAGTACTACAGTACTACTAGTATCGGCATGTACGAAGGCGCTTCGCTAGTACTACTAGTTTCGGCATGTACGAAGGCCCTTCCCTAGTACTACAGTACTACTAGTATCGGCATGTACGAAGGCCCTTCGCTAGTACATTACTACTAGTATCGGCATGTACGAAGGCCATTCGCTACTACAGTACTACTAGTATCGGCATGTACTAAGACCCTTCGCTAGTACTACAGTACTACTAGTATCGGCATGTACGAAGGCCCTTCGCTAGTACTACAGTACTACTAGTATCGGCATGTACGAAGGCCCTTCCCTAGTACTACAGTACTACTAGTATCGGAATGTACGAAGGCCCTGCGCTAGTACTACAGTACTACTAGTATCGGCATGTACGAAGGCCCTTCGCTAGTACTACTAGTATCGGCATGTACGAAGGCCCTTCCCTAGTACTACAGTACTACTAGTATCGGCATGTACGAAGGCCCTTCCCTAGTACTACAGTACTACTAGTATCGGCATGTACGTAGGCCCTTCCCTAGTACTACAGTACTACTAGTATCGGAATGTACGAAGGCCCTGCGCTAGTACTACAGTACTACTAGTATCGGCATGTACGAAGGCCCTTCGCTAGTACTACAGTACTACTAGTATCGGCATGTACGTAGGCCCTTCCCTAGTACTACAGTACTACTAGTATCGGAATGTACGAAGGCCCTGCGCTAGTACTACAGTACTACTAGTATCGGCATGTACGAAGGCCCTTCGCTAGTACTACTAGTATCGGCATGTACGAAGGCCCTTCCCTACTACTACAGTACTACTAGTATCGGCATGTACGAAGGCCCTTCCCTAGTACTACAGTACTACTAGTATCGACATGTACGAAGGCCCTTCGCTAGTACTACTAGTATCGGCATGTACGAAGGCCCTTCCCTAGTACTACTAGTATCGGCATGTACGAAGGCCCTTCCCTAGTACTACAGTACTACTAGTATCGACATGTACGAAGGCGCTTCGCTAGTACTACTAGTATCGGCATGTACGAAGGCCCTTCCCTAGTACTACTAGTATCGGCATGTACGAAGGCCCTTCGCTAGTACTACAGTACTACTAGTATCGGCATGTACGAAGGCCATTCGCTACTACAGTACTTCTAGTATCGGCATGTACTAAGACCCTTCGCTAGTACTACAGTACTACTAGTATCGGCATGTACGAAGGCCCTTCGCTAGTACTACAGTACTACTAGTATCGGCATGTACGTAGGCCCTTCGCTAGTACTACAGTACTACTAGTATCGGCATGTACGAAGGCCCTTCCCTAGTACTACTAGTATCGGCATGTACGAAGGCCCTTCCCTAGTACTACTAGTATCGGCATGTACGAAGGCCCTTCGCTACTACAGTACTACTAGTATCGGCATGTACGAAGGCCCTTCCCTAGTACTACAGTACTACTAGTATCGGCATGTACGAAGGCCCTGCGCTAGTACTACAGTACTACTAGTATCGGCATGTACGAAGGCCCTTCCCTACTACTACAGTACTACTAGTATCGACATGTACGAAGGCCCTTCCCTACTACTACAGTACTACTAGTATCGACATGTACGAAGGCCCTTCCCTACTACTACAGTACTACTAGTATCGGCATGTACGAAGGCCCTTCCCTAGTACTACAGTACTACTGGTATCGGTATGTACGAAGGCCCTTCGCTACTACAGTACTACTAGTATCGGCATGTACGTAGGCCCTTCGCTAGTACTACAGTACTACTAGTATCGGCATGTACGTAGGCCCTTCGCTAGTACTACAGTACTACTAGTATCGGCATGTACGAAGGCCCTTCCCTAGTACTACTAGTATCGGCATGTACGAAGGCCCTTCCCTACTACTACAGTACTACTAGTATCGGCATGTACGAAGGCCCTTCCCTACTACTACAGTACTACTAGTATCGACATGTACGTAGGCCCTTCGCTAGTACTACAGTACTACTAGTATCGGCATGTACGAAGGCCCTTCGCTACTACAGTACTACTAGTATCGGCATGTATGAAGGCCCTTCGCTACTACAGTACTACTAGTATCGGCATGTACGAAGGCCCTTCCCTACTACTACAGTACTACTAGTATCGACATGTACGTAGGCCCTTCGCTAGTACTACAGTACTACTAGTATCGGCATGTACGAAGGCCCTTCGCTACTACAGTACTACTAGTATCGGCATGTACGAAGGCCCTTCCCTACTACTACAGTACTACTAGTATCGACATGTACGTAGGCCCTTCGCTAGTACTACAGTACTACTAGTATCGGCATGTACGAAGGCCCTTCGCTACTACAGTACTACTAGTATCGGCATGTATGAAGGCCCTTCGCTACTACAGTACTACTAGTATCGGCATGTACGAAGGCCCTTCGCTAGTACTACAGTACTACTAGTATCGGCATGTACGAAGGCCCTTCCCTACTACTACAGTACTACTAGTATCGGCATGTACGAAGGCCCTTCCCTACTACTACAGTACTACTAGTATCGGCATGTACGAAGGCCCTTCCCTACTACTACAGTACTACTAGTATCGGCATGTACGTAGGCCCTTCGCTAGTACTACTAGTATCGGCATGTACGAAGGCCCTTCCCTAGTACTACAGTACTACTAGTATCGGCATGTACGAAGGCCCTTCCCTAGTACTACAGTACTACTAGTATCGGAATGTACGAAGGCCCTTCGCTAGTACTACAGTACTACTAGTATCGGCATGTACGAAGGCCCTTCCCTACTACTACAGTACTACTAGTATCGGAATGTACGAAGGCCCTTCCCTACTACTACAGTACTACTAGTATCGGCATGTACGAAGGCCCTTCCCTACTACTACAGTACTACTAGTATCGGAATGTACGAAGGCGCTTCCCTACTACTACAGTACTACTAGTATCGGCATGTACGAAGGCCCTTCCCTAGTACTACAGTACTACTAGTATCGGAATGTACGAAGGCCCTTCCCTACTACTACAGTACTACTAGTATCGGCATGTACGAAGGCCCTTCCCTACTACTACAGTACTACTAGTATCGGAATGTACGAAGGCCCTTCCCTACTACTACAGTACTACTAGTATCGGCATGTACGAAGGCCCTTCCCTACTACTACAGTACTACTAGTATCGGAATGTACGAAGGCCCTTCCCTACTACTACAGTACTACTAGTATCGGCATGTACGAAGGCCCTTCCCTACTACTACAGTACTACTAGTATCGGCATGTACGAAGGCCCTTCCCTACTACTACAGTACTACTAGTATCGGAATGTACGAAGGCCCTTCCCTACTACTACAGTACTACTAGTATCGGCATGTACGAAGGCCCTTCCCTACTACTACAGTACTACTAGTATCGGAATGTACGAAGGCCCTTCCCTACTACTACAGTACTACTAGTATCGGCATGTACGAAGGCCCTTCCCTACTACTACAGTACTACTAGTATCGGCATGTACGAAGGCCCTTCCCTAGTACTACAGTACTACTAGTATCGGAATGTACGAAGGCCCTTCCCTACTACTACAGTACTACTAGTATCGGCATGTACGAAGGCCCTTCCCTACTACTACAGTACTACTAGTATCGGCATGTACGAAGGCCCTTCCCTACTACTACAGTACTACTAGTATCGGCATGTACGAAGGCCCTTCCCTACTACTACAGTACTACTAGTATCGGAATGTACGAAGGCCCTTCCCTACTACTACAGTACTACTAGTATCGGCATGTACGAAGGCCCTTCCCTACTACTACAGTACTACTAGTATCGGAATGTACGAAGGCCCTTCCCTACTACTACAGTACTACTAGTATCGGCATGTACGAAGGCCCTTCCCTACTACTACAGTACTACTAGTATCGGAATGTACGAAGGCCCTTCCCTACTACTACAGTACTACTAGTATCGGCATGTACGAAGGCCCTTCCCTACTACTACAGTACTACTAGTATCGGCATGTACGAAGGCCCTTCCCTACTACTACAGTACTACTAGTATCGGCATGTACGAAGGCCCTTCCCTAGTACTACAGTACTACTAGTATCGGAATGTACGAAGGCCCTTCCCTACTACTACAGTACTACTAGTATCGGCATGTACGAAGGCCCTTCGCTAGTACTACAGTACTACTAGTATCGGCATGTACGAAGGCCCTTCCCTACTACTACAGTACTACTAGTATCGGCATGTACGAAGGCCCTTCCCTACTACTACAGTACTACTAGTATCGGCATGTACGAAGGCCCTTCCCTACTACTACAGTACTACTAGTATCGGAATGTACGAAGGCCCTTCCCTACTACTACAGTACTACTAGTATCGGCATGTACGAAGGCCCTTCCCTAGTACTACAGTACTACTAGTATCGGAATGTACGAAGGCCCTTCCCTACTACTACAGTACTACTAGTATCGGCATGTACGAAGGCCCTTCGCTAGTACTACAGTACTACTAGTATCGGCATGTACGAAGGCCCTTCCCTACTACTACAGTACTACTAGTATCGGCATGTACGAAGGCCCTTCCCTACTACTACAGTACTACTAGTATCGGCATGTACGAAGGCCCTTCCCTACTACTACAGTACTACTAGTATCGGAATGTACGAAGGCCCTTCCCTACTACTACAGTACTACTAGTATCGGCATGTACGAAGGCCCTTCCCTACTACTACAGTACTACTAGTATCGGAATGTACGAAGGCCCTTCCCTACTACTACAGTACTACTAGTATCGGCATGTACGAAGGCCCTTCCCTACTACTACAGTACTACTAGTATCGGCATGTACGAAGGCCCTTCCCTACTACTACAGTACTACTAGTATCGGAATGTACGAAGGCCCTTCCCTACTACTACAGTACTACTAGTATCGGCATGTACGAAGGCCCTTCCCTACTACTACAGTACTACTAGTATCGGAATGTACGAAGGCGCTTCCCTACTACTACAGTACTACTAGTATCGGAATGTACGAAGGCCCTTCCCTACTACTACAGTACTACTAGTATCGGCATGTACGAAGGCGCTTCCCTACTACTACAGTACTACTAGTATCGGCATGTACGAAGGCGCCTTCCCTACTACTACAGTACTACTAGTATCGGCATGTACGAAGGCCCTTCCCTAGTACTACAGTACTACTAGTATCGGCATGTACGAAGGCCCTTCCCTACTACTACAGTACTACTAGTATCGGCATGTACGAAGGCCCTTCCCTACTACTACAGTACTACTAGTATCGGCATGTACGAAGGCCCTTCCCTACTACTACAGTACTACTAGTATCGGCATGTACGAAGGCCCTTCCCTACTACTACAGTACTACTAGTATCGGCATGTACGAAGGCCCTTCCCTACTACTACAGTACTACTAGTATCGGCATGTACGAAGGCCCTTCGCTAGTACTACAGTACTACTAGTATCGGAATGTACGAAGGCCCTTCCCTACTACTACAGTACTACTAGTATCGGCATGTACGAAGGCCCTTCCCTACTACTACAGTACTACTAGTATCGGCATGTACGAAGGCCCTTCCCTACTACTACAGTACTACTAGTATCGGCATGTACGAAGGCCCTTCCCTACTACTACAGTACTACTAGTATCGGCATGTACGAAGGCCCTTCCCTACTACTACAGTACTACTAGTATCGGCATGTACGAAGGCCCTTCCCTACTACTACAGTACTACTAGTATCGGCATGTACGAAGGCCCTTCCCTACTACTACAGTACTACTAGTATCGGCATGTACGTAGGCCCTTCGCTAGTACTACAGTACTACTAGTATCGGAATGTACGAAGGCCCTTCCCTAGTACTACAGTACTACTAGTATCGGAATGTACGAAGGCCCTTCCCTACTACTACAGTACTACTAGTATCGGAATGTACGAAGGCCCTTCCCTACTACTACAGTACTACTAGTATCGGCATGTACGAAGGCCCTTCGCTAGTACTACAGTACTACTAGTATCGGAATGTACGAAGGCCCTTCGCTAGTACTACAGTACTACTAGTATCGGAATGTACGAAGGCCCTTCGCTAGTACTACAGTACTACTAGTATCGGCATGTACGTAGGCCCTTCGCTAGTACTACAGTACTACTAGTATCGGAATGTACGAAGGCCCTTCCCTACTACTACAGTACTACTAGTATCGGAATGTACGAAGGCCCTTCCCTACTACTACAGTACTACTAGTATCGGCATGTACGAAGGCCCTTCCCTAGTACTACAGTACTACTAGTATCGGAATGTACGAAGGCCCTTCCCTACTACTACAGTACTACTAGTATCGGCATGTACGAAGGCCCTTCCCTACTACTACAGTACTACTAGTATCGGAATGTACGAAGGCCCTTCCCTACTACTACAGTACTACTAGTATCGGCATGTACGAAGGCCCTTCGCTAGTACTACAGTACTACTAGTATCGGAATGTACGAAGGCCCTTCCCTACTACTACAGTACTACTAGTATCGGAATGTACGAAGGCCCTTCCCTACTACTACAGTACTACTAGTATCGGAATGTACGAAGGCCCTTCCCTACTACTACAGTACTACTAGTATCGGAATGTACGAAGGCCCTTCCCTACTACTACAGTACTACTAGTATCGGAATGTACGAAGGCCCTTCCCTACTACTACAGTACTACTAGTATCGGAATGTACGAAGGCCCTTCCCTACTACTACAGTACTACTAGTATCGGAATGTACGAAGGCCCTTCCCTACTACTACAGTACTACTAGTATCGGAATGTACGAAGGCCCTTCCCTACTACTACAGTACTACTAGTATCGGCATGTACGAAGGCCCTTCCCTACTACTACAGTACTACTAGTATCGGCATGTACGAAGGCCCTTCCCTACTACTACAGTACTACTAGTATCGGAATGTACGAAGGCCCTTCCCTACTACTACAGTACTACTAGTATCGGAATGTACGAAGGCCCTTCCCTACTACTACAGTACTACTAGTATCGGAATGTACGAAGGCCCTTCCCTACTACTACAGTACTACTAGTATCGGAATGTACGAAGGCCCTTCCCTACTACTACAGTACTACTAGTATCGGAATGTACGAAGGCCCTTCCCTACTACTACAGTACTACTAGTATCGGAATGTACGAAGGCCCTTCGCTAGTACTACAGTACTACTAGTATCGGCATGTACGTAGGCCCTTCGCTAGTACTACAGTACTACTAGTATCGGAATGTACGAAGGCCCTTCCCTACTACTACAGTACTACTAGTATCGGAATGTACGAAGGCCCTTCCCTACTACTACAGTACTACTAGTATCGGCATGTACGAAGGCCCTTCCCTAGTACTACAGTACTACTAGTATCGGAATGTACGAAGGCCCTTCCCTACTACTACAGTACTACTAGTATCGGCATGTACGAAGGCCCTTCCCTAGTACTACAGTACTACTAGTATCGGAATGTACGAAGGCCCTTCGCTAGTACTACAGTACTACTAGTATCGGCATGTACGAAGGCCCTTCCCTAGTACTACAGTACTACTAGTATCGGAATGTACGAAGGCCCTTCCCTACTACTACAGTACTACTAGTATCGGAATGTACGAAGGCCCTTCCCTACTACTACAGTACTACTAGTATCGGAATGTACGAAGGCCCTTCCCTAGTACTACAGTACTACTAGTATCGGAATGTACGAAGGCCCTTCCCTACTACTACAGTACTACTAGTATCGGCATGTACGTAGGCCCTTCGCTAGTACTACAGTACTACTAGTATCGGAATGTACGAAGGCCCTTCCCTACTACTACAGTACTACTAGTATCGGCATGTACGAAGGCCCTTCCCTACTACTACAGTACTACTAGTATCGGCATGTACGTAGGCCCTTCGCTAGTACTACAGTACTACTAGTATCGGAATGTACGAAGGCCCTTCCCTACTACTACAGTACTACTAGTATCGGCATGTACGAAGGCCCTTCCCTAGTACTACAGTACTACTAGTATCGGAATGTACGAAGGCCCTTCGCTAGTACTACAGTACTACTAGTATCGGCATGTACGAAGGCCCTTCCCTAGTACTACAGTACTACTAGTATCGGAATGTACGAAGGCCCTTCGCTAGTACTACAGTACTACTAGTATCGGCATGTACGAAGGCCCTTCCCTAGTACTACAGTACTACTAGTATCGGAATGTACGAAGGCCCTTCCCTAGTACTACAGTACTACTAGTATCGGAATGTACGAAGGCCCTTCCCTAGTACTACAGTACTACTAGTATCGGAATGTACGAAGGCCCTTCCCTACTACTACAGTACTACTAGTATCGGCATGTACGAAGGCCCTTCCCTAGTACTACAGTACTACTAGTATCGGAATGTACGAAGGCCCTTCCCTAGTACTACAGTACTACTAGTATCGGCATGTACGAAGGCCCTTCCCTACTACTACAGTACTACTAGTATCGGAATGTACGAAGGCCCTTCGCTAGTACTACAGTACTACTAGTATCGGCATGTACGAAGGCCCTTCCCTACTACTACAGTACTACTAGTATCGGCATGTACGTAGGCCCTTCGCTAGTACTACAGTACTACTAGTATCGGCATGTACGAAGGCCCTTCCCTACTACTACAGTACTACTAGTATCGGAATGTACGAAGGCCCTTCGCTAGTACTACAGTACTACTAGTATCGGCATGTACGAAGGCCCTTCCCTACTACTACAGTACTACTAGTATCGGCATGTACGTAGGCCCTTCGCTAGTACTACAGTACTACTAGTATCGGAATGTACGAAGGCCCTTCGCTAGTACTACAGTACTACTAGTATCGGCATGTACGAAGGCCCTTCCCTAGTACTACAGTACTACTAGTATCGGAATGTACGAAGGCCCTTCGCTAGTACTACAGTACTACTAGTATCGGCATGTACGAAGGCCCTTCCCTACTACTACAGTACTACTAGTATCGGCATGTACGTAGGCCCTTCGCTAGTACTACAGTACTACTAGTATCGGAATGTACGAAGGCCCTTCGCTAGTACTACAGTACTACTAGTATCGGCATGTACGAAGGCCCTTCCCTAGTACTACAGTACTACTAGTATCGGAATGTACGAAGGCCCTTCGCTAGTACTACAGTACTACTAGTATCGGCATGTACGAAGGCCCTTCCCTACTACTACAGTACTACTAGTATCGGAATGTACGAAGGCCCTTCGCTAGTACTACAGTACTACTAGTATCGGCATGTACGAAGGCCCTTCGCTAGTACTACAGTACTACTAGTATCGGAATGTACGAAGGCCCTTCGCTAGTACTACAGTACTACTAGTATCGGCATGTACGAAGGCCCTTCCCTACTACTACAGTACTACTAGTATCGGCATGTACGTAGGCCCTTCGCTAGTACTACAGTACTACTAGTATCGGAATGTACGAAGGCCCTTCGCTAGTACTACAGTACTACTAGTATCGGCATGTACGAAGGCCCTTCCCTACTACTACAGTACTACTAGTATCGGAATGTACGAAGGCCCTTCCCTACTACTACAGTACTACTAGTATCGGCATGTACGAAGGCCCTTCGCTACTACTACAGTACTACTAGTATCGGCATGTACGAAGGCCCTTCCCTACTACTACAGTACTACTAGTATCGGCATGTACGAAGGCCCTTCCCCAGTACTACAGTACTACTAGTATCGGCATGTACGAAGGCCCTTCCCTACTACTACAGTACTACTAGTATCGGCATGTACGAAGGCCCTTCCCTACTACTACAGTACTACTAGTATCGGCATGTACGAAGGCCCTTCCCTACTACTACAGTACTACTAGTATCGGCATGTACGTAGGCCCTTCGCTAGTACTACAGTACTACTAGTATCGGAATGTACGAAGGCCCTTCGCTAGTACTACAGTACTACTAGTATCGGCATGTACGAAGGCCCTTCCCTACTACTACAGTACTACTAGTATCGGCATGTACTAAGACCCTTCCCTAGTACTACAGTACTACTAGTATCGGCATGTACGAAGGCCCTTCCCTACTACTACAGTACTACTAGTATCGGCATGTACGTAGGGCCTTCGCTAGTACTACAGTACTACTAGTATCGGCATGTACGAAGGCCCTTCCCTACTACTACAGTACTACTAGTATCGGCATGTACGTAGGGCCTTCGCTAGTACTACAGTACTACTAGTATCGGCATGTACGAAGGCCCTTCGCTAGTACTACAGTACTACTAGTATCGGCATGTACGAAGGCCCTTCGCTAGTACTACAGTACTACTAGTATCGGCATGTACGAAGGCCCTTCGCTAGTACTACAGTACTACTAGTACCGGCATGTACTAAGGCCCTTCCCTACTACTACAGTACTACTAGTATCGGCATGTACGTAGGGCCTTCGCTAGTACTACAGTACTACTAGTATCGGCATGTACGAAGGCCCTTCCCCAGTACTACAGTACTACTAGTATCGGCATGTACGAAGGCCCTTCGCTAGTACTACAGTACTACTAGTACCGGCATGTACTAAGGCCCTTCCCTACTACTACAGTACTACTAGTATCGGCATGTACGAAGACCCTTCGCTAGTACTACAGTACTACTAGTATCGGCATGTACGAAGGCCCTTCCCCAGTACTACAGTACTACTAGTATCGGCATGTACGAAGGCCCTTCGCTAGTACTACAGTACTACTAGTATCGGCATGTACGAAGGCCCTTCCCTACTACTACAGTACTACTAGTATCGGCATGTACGAAGACCCTTCGCTAGTACTACAGTACTACTAGTATCGGCATGTACGAAGGCCCTTCGCTAGTACTACAGTACTACTAGTACCGGCATGTACTAAGGCCCTTCCCTACTACTACAGTACTACTGGTATCGGCATGTACGAAGACCCTTCGCTAGTACTACAGTACTACTAGTATCGGCATGTACGAAGGCCCTTCCCTAGTACTACTAGTATCGGCATGTACGAAGGCCCTTCCCTAGTACTACTAGTATCGGCATGTACGAAGGCCCTTCCCTAGTACTACAGTACTACTAGTATCGGCATGTACGAAGGCCCTTCCCTAGTACTACTAGTATCGGCATGTACGAAGGCCCTTCCCTACTACTACAGTACTACTAGTATCGGCATGTACGAAGGCCCTTCCCTACTACTACAGTACTACTAGTATCGACATGTACGTAGGCCCTTCGCTAGTACTACAGTACTACTAGTATCGGCATGTACGAAGGCCCTTCCCTAGTACTACTAGTATCGGCATGTACGAAGGCCCTTCGCTAGTACTACAGTACTACTAGTATCGGCATGTACGAAGGCCCTTCCCTACTACTACAGTACTACTAGTATCGGCATGTACGAAGGCCCTTCGCTAGTACTACAGTACTACTAGTATCGGCATGTACGAAGGCCCTTCGCTAGTACTACAGTACTACTAGTATCGGCATGTACGAAGGCGCTTCCCTACTACTACAGTACTACTAGTATCGGCATGTACGAAGGCCCTTCGCTAGTACTACAGTACTACTAGTATCGGCATGTACGAAGGCGCTTCCCCAGTACTACAGTACTACTAGTACCGGCATGTACGAAGGCCCTTCCCTACTACTACAGTACTACTAGTATCGGCATGTACGAAGGCGCTTCCCTACTACTACAGTACTACTAGTATCGGCATGTACGAAGGCCCTTCCCTACTACTACAGTACTACTAGTATCGGCATGTACGAAGGCGCTTCGCTAGTACTACAGTACTACTAGTATCGGCATGTACGAAGGCCCTTCGCTACTACTACAGTACTACTAGTATCGGCATGTACGAAGGCCCTTCGCTAGTACTACAGTACTACTAGTATCGGCATGTACGAAGGCCCTTCCCTAGTACTACAGTACTACTAGTACCGGCATGTACGAAGGCCCTTCCCTACTACTACAGTACTACTAGTATCGGCATGTACGAAGGCCCTTCCCTACTACTACAGTACTACTAGTATCGGCATGTACGAAGGCCCTTCCCTACTACTACAGTACTACTAGTATCGGCATGTACGAAGGCCCTTCGCTAGTACTACAGTACTACTAGTATCGGCATGTACGAAGGCCCTTCCCTACTACTACAGTACTACTAGTATCGGCATGTACGAAGGCCCTTCCCTAGTACTACAGTACTACTAGTATCGGCATGTACGAAGGCCCTTCCCTACTACTACAGTACTACTAGTATCGGCATGTACGAAGGCCCTTCGCTAGTACTACAGTACTACTAGTATCGGCATGTACGAAGGCCCTTCCCTAGTACTACAGTACTACTAGTATCGGCATGTACGAAGGCCCTTCGCTAGTACTACAGTACTACTAGTATCGGCATGTACGAAGGCCCTTCGCTAGTACTACAGTACTACTAGTATCGGCATGTACGAAGGCCCTTCCCTAGTACTACAGTACTACTAGTATCGGCATGTACGAAGGCCCTTCGCTAGTACTACAGTACTACTAGTACCGGCATGTACGAAGGCCCTTCGCTAGTACTACAGTACTACTAGTATCGGCATGTACGAAGGCCCTTCCCTAGTACTACAGTACTACTAGTATCGGCATGTACGAAGGCCCTTCGCTAGTACTACAGTACTACTAGTATCGGCATGTACGAAGGCCCTTCGCTAGTACTACAGTACTACTAGTACCGGCATGTACGAAGGCCCTTCCCTAGTACTACAGTACTACTAGTATCGGCATGTACGAAGGCCCTTCGCTACTACAGTACTACTAGTATCGGCATGTACGAAGGCCCTTCCCTAGTACTACAGTACTACTAGTATCGGCATGTACGAAGGCCCTTCGCTAGTACTACAGTACTACTAGTATCGGCATGTACGAAGGCCCTTCGCTACTACAGTACTACTAGTATCGGCATGTACGAAGGCCCTTCCCTAGTACTACAGTACTACTAGTATCGGCATGTACGAAGGCCCTTCGCTAGTACTACAGTACTACTAGTATCGGCATGTACGAAGGCCCTTCGCTAGTACTACAGTACTACTAGTATCGGCATGTACGAAGGCCCTTCCCTAGTACTACAGTACTACTGGTATCGGCATGTACGAAGGCCCTTCGCTACTACAGTACTACTAGTATCGGCATGTACGAAGGCCCTTCCCTAGTACTACAGTACTACTAGTATCGGCATGTACGAAGGCCCGTTGCTAGTACTACAGTACTACTAGTATCGGCATGTACGAAGGCCCTTCGCTAGTACTACAGTACTACTAGTATCGGCATGTACGAAGGCCCTTCCCTAGTACTACTAGTATCGGCATGTACGAAGGCCCTTCGCTAGTACTACAGTACTACTAGTATCGGCATGTACGAAGGCCCTTCCCTACTACTACAGTACTACTAGTATCGGCATGTACGAAGGCCCTTCCCTACTACTACAGTACTACTAGTATCGGCATGTACGAAGGCCCTTCGCTACTACAGTACTACTAGTATCGGCATGTACGAAGGCCCTTCGCTACTACAGTACTACTAGTATCGGCATGTACGAAGGCCCTTCGCTACTACAGTACTACTAGTATCGGCATGTACGAAGGCCCTTCGCTAGTACTACAGTACTACTAGTATCGGCATGTACGAAGGCGCTTCGCTAGTACTACTAGTATCGGCATGTACGAAGGCCCTTCCCTAGTACTACAGTACTACTAGTATCGGCATGTACGAAGGCCCTTCGCTAGTACTACAGTACTACTAGTATCGGCATGTACGAAGGCCCTGCGCTAGTACTACAGTACTACTAGTATCGGCATGTACGAAGGCCCTTCGCTAGTACTACAGTACTACTAGTATCGGCATGTACGAAGGCCCTTCCCCAGTACTACAGTACTACTAGTACCGGCATGTACGAAGGCCCTTCCCTAGTACTACAGTACTACTAGTATCGGCATGTACGAAGGCCCTTCCCCAGTACTACAGTACTACTAGTACCGGCATGTACGAAGGCCCTTCCCTAGTACTACAGTACTACTAGTATCGGCATGTACGAAGGCCCTTCGCTAGTACTACAGTACTACTAGTACCGGCATGTACGAAGGCCCTTCCCTACTACTACAGTACTACTAGTATCGGAATGTACGAAGGCCCTTCCCTACTACTACAGTACTACTAGTATCGGCATGTACGAAGGCCCTTCCCCAGTACTACAGTACTACTAGTACCGGCATGTACGAAGGCCCTTCCCTAGTACTACAGTACTACTAGTATCGGCATGTACGTAGGCCCTTCGCTAGTACTACAGTACTACTAGTATCGGCATGTACGAAGACCCTGCGCTAGTACTACAGTACTACTAGTATCGGCATGTACGAAGGCCCTTCCCCAGTACTACAGTACTACTAGTACCGGCATGTACGAAGGCCCTTCCCTAGTACTACAGTACTACTAGTATCGACATGTACGAAGGCCCTGCGCTAGTACTACAGTACTACTAGTATCGGCATGTACGAAGGCCCTTCCCTAGTACTACAGTACTACTAGTATCGGCATGTACGAAGGCCCTTCGCTAGTACTACAGTACTACTAGTATCGGCATGTACGAAGGCCCTTCCCCAGTACTACAGTACTACTAGTACCGGCATGTACGAAGGCCCTTCCCTAGTACTACAGTACTACTAGTATCGGCATGTACGAAGGCCCTTCCCCAGTACTACAGTACTACTAGTACCGGCATGTACGAAGGCCCTTCCCTAGTACTACAGTACTACTAGTACCGGCATGTACGAAGGCCCTTCCCTAGTACTACAGTACTACTAGTATCGGCATGTACGAAGGCCCTTCGCTAGTACTACAGTACTACTAGTATCGGCATGTACGAAGGCCCTTCCCCAGTACTACAGTACTACTAGTACCGGCATGTACGAAGGCCCTTCCCTAGTACTACAGTACTACTAGTACCGGCATGTACGAAGGCCCTTCCCTACTACTACAGTACTACTAGTACCGGCATGTACGAAGGCCCTTCCCTAGTACTACAGTACTACTAGTATCGACATGTACGAAGGCCCTGCGCTAGTACTACAGTACTACTAGTATCGGCATGTACGAAGGCCCTTCCCTAGTACTACAGTACTACTAGTATCGGCATGTACGAAGGCCCTTCGCTAGTACTACAGTACTACTAGTATCGGCATGTACGAAGGCCCTTCCCCAGTACTACAGTACTACTAGTACCGGCATGTACGAAGGCCCTTCCCTAGTACTACAGTACTACTAGTACCGGCATGTACGAAGGCCCTTCCCTACTACTACAGTACTACTAGTATCGGCATGTACGAAGGCCCTTCCCTAGTACTACAGTACTACTAGTATCGGCATGTACGAAGGCCCTTCCCTAGTACTACAGTACTACTAGTATCGGCATGTACGAAGGCCCTTCCCCAGTACTACAGTACTACTAGTACCGGCATGTACGAAGGCCCTTCCCTAGTACTACAGTACTACTAGTACCGGCATGTACGAAGGCCCTTCCCTACTACTACAGTACTACTAGTATCGGCATGTACGAAGGCCCTTCCCTACTACTACAGTACTACTAGTACCGGCATGTACGAAGGCCCTTCCCTAGTACTACAGTACTACTAGTACCGGCATGTACGAAGGCCCTTCCCTACTACTACAGTACTACTAGTATCGGAATGTACGAAGACCCTGCGCTAGTACTACAGTACTACTAGTATCGGAATGTACGAAGGCCCTTCCCTACTACTACAGTACTACTAGTATCGGAATGTACGAAGACCCTGCGCTAGTACTACAGTACTACTAGTATCGGCATGTACGAAGGCCCTTCCCTAGTACTACAGTACTACTAGTATCGGAATGTACGAAGACCCTGCGCTAGTACTACAGTACTACTAGTATCGGCATGTACGTAGGCCCTTCCCTAGTACTACTAGTATCGGCATGTACTAAGGCCCTTCGCTACTACAGTACTACTAGTATCGGCATGTACGAAGGCCCTTCGCTAGTACTACAGTACTACTAGTATCGGCATGTACGAAGGCCCTTCCCTAGTACTACAGTACTACTAGTATCGGCATGTACGAAGGCCCTTCCCTAGTACTACAGTACTACTAGTATCGGCATGTACGTAGGCCCTTCCCTAGTACTACAGTACTACTAGTATCGGAATGTACGAAGGCCCTGCGCTAGTACTACAGTACTACTAGTATCGGCATGTACGAAGGCCCTTCGCTAGTACTACAGTACTACTAGTATCGGCATGTACGTAGGCCCTTCCCTATTACTACAGTACTACTAGTATCGGAATTTACGAAGGCCCTGCGCTAGTACTACAGTACTACTAGTATCGGCATGTACGAAGGCCCTTCGCTAGTACTACTAGTATCGGCATGTACGAAGGCCCTTCCCTAGTACTACAGTACTACTAGTATCGGCATGTACGAAGGCCCTTCCCTAGTACTACAGTACTACTAGTATCGGCATGTACGAAGGCCCGTTGCTAGTACTACAGTACTACTAGTATCGACATGTACGTAGGCCCTTCGCTAGTACTACAGTACTACTAGTATCGGCATGTACGAAGGCCCTTCCCTAGTACTACTAGTATCGGCATGTACGAAGGCCCTTCGCTAGTACTACAGTACTACTAGTATCGGCATGTACGAAGGCCCTTCCCTACTACTACAGTACTACTAGTATCGGCATGTACGAAGGCCCTTCCCTACTACTACAGTACTACTAGTATCGGCATGTACGAAGGCCCTTCGCTACTACAGTACTACTAGTATCGGCATGTACGAAGGCCCTTCGCTACTACAGTACTACTAGTATCGGCATGTACGAAGGCCCTTCGCTACTACAGTACTACTAGTATCGGCATGTACGAAGGCCCTTCGCTAGTACTACAGTACTACTAGTATCGGCATGTACGAAGGCGCTTCGCTAGTACTACTAGTATCGGCATGTACGAAGGCCCTTCCCTAGTACTACAGTACTACTAGTATCGGCATGTACGAAGGCCCTTCGCTAGTACTACAGTACTACTAGTATCGGCATGTACGAAGACCCTGCGCTAGTACTACAGTACTACTAGTATCGGCATGTACGAAGGCCCTTCGCTAGTACTACAGTACTACTAGTATCGGCATGTACGAAGGCCCTTCCCCAGTACTACAGTACTACTAGTACCGGCATGTACGAAGGCCCTTCCCTAGTACTACAGTACTACTAGTATCGGCATGTACGAAGGCCCTTCCCCAGTACTACAGTACTACTAGTACCGGCATGTACGAAGGCCCTTCCCTAGTACTACAGTACTACTAGTATCGGCATGTACGAAGGCCCTTCGCTAGTACTACAGTACTACTAGTACCGGCATGTACGAAGGCCCTTCCCTACTACTACAGTACTACTAGTATCGGAATGTACGAAGGCCCTTCCCTACTACTACAGTACTACTAGTATCGGCATGTACGAAGGCCCTTCCCTAGTACTACAGTACTACTAGTATCGGCATGTACGAAGGCCCTTCCCTACTACTACAGTACTACTAGTATCGGCATGTACGAAGGCCCTTCCCCAGTACTACAGTACTACTAGTACCGGCATGTACGAAGGCCCTTCCCTAGTACTACAGTACTACTAGTATCGGCATGTACGTAGGCCCTTCGCTAGTACTACAGTACTACTAGTATCGGCATGTACGAAGACCCTGCGCTAGTACTACAGTACTACTAGTATCGGCATGTACGAAGGCCCTTCCCCAGTACTACAGTACTACTAGTACCGGCATGTACGAAGGCCCTTCCCTAGTACTACAGTACTACTAGTATCGACATGTACGAAGGCCCTGCGCTAGTACTACAGTACTACTAGTATCGGCATGTACGAAGGCCCTTCCCTAGTACTACAGTACTACTAGTATCGGCATGTACGAAGGCCCTTCGCTAGTACTACAGTACTACTAGTATCGGCATGTACGAAGGCCCTTCCCCAGTACTACAGTACTACTAGTACCGGCATGTACGAAGGCCCTTCCCTAGTACTACAGTACTACTAGTATCGGCATGTACGAAGGCCCTTCCCCAGTACTACAGTACTACTAGTACCGGCATGTACGAAGGCCCTTCCCTAGTACTACAGTACTACTAGTACCGGCATGTACGAAGGCCCTTCCCTAGTACTACAGTACTACTAGTATCGGCATGTACGAAGGCCCTTCGCTAGTACTACAGTACTACTAGTATCGGCATGTACGAAGGCCCTTCCCCAGTACTACAGTACTACTAGTACCGGCATGTACGAAGGCCCTTCCCTAGTACTACAGTACTACTAGTACCGGCATGTACGAAGGCCCTTCCCTACTACTACAGTACTACTAGTACCGGCATGTACGAAGGCCCTTCCCTAGTACTACAGTACTACTAGTATCGACATGTACGAAGGCCCTGCGCTAGTACTACAGTACTACTAGTATCGGCATGTACGAAGGCCCTTCCCTAGTACTACAGTACTACTAGTATCGGCATGTACGAAGGCCCTTCGCTAGTACTACAGTACTACTAGTATCGGCATGTACGAAGGCCCTTCCCCAGTACTACAGTACTACTAGTACCGGCATGTACGAAGGCCCTTCCCTAGTACTACAGTACTACTAGTACCGGCATGTACGAAGGCCCTTCCCTACTACTACAGTACTACTAGTATCGGCATGTACGAAGGCCCTTCCCTAGTACTACAGTACTACTAGTATCGGCATGTACGAAGGCCCTTCCCTAGTACTACAGTACTACTAGTATCGGCATGTACGAAGGCCCTTCCCTAGTACTACAGTACTACTAGTATCGGCATGTACGAAGGCCCTTCCCTAGTACTACAGTACTACTGGTATCGGTATGTACGAAGGCCCTTCGCTACTACAGTACTACTAGTATCGGCATGTACGAAGGCCCTTCCCTAGTACTACAGTACTACTGGTATCGGTATGTACGAAGGCCCTTCGCTACTACAGTACTACTAGTATCGGCATGTACGAAGGCCCTTCCCTAGTACTACAGTACTACTAGTATCGGCATGTACGAAGGCCCTTCCCTAGTACTACAGTACTACTGGTATCGGTATGTACGAAGGCCCTTCGCTACTACAGTACTACTAGTATCGGCATGTACGAAGGCCCTTCCCTAGTACTACAGTACTACTAGTATCGGCATGTACGAAGGCCCGTTGCTAGTACTACAGTACTACTAGTATCGACATGTACGTAGGCCCTTCGCTAGTACTACAGTACTACTAGTATCGGCATGTACGAAGGCCCTTCCCTAGTACTACTAGTATCGGCATGTACGAAGGCCCTTCGCTACTACAGTACTACTAGTATCGGCATGTACGAAGGCCCTTCCCTACTACTACAGTACTACTAGTATCGGCATGTACGAAGGCCCTTCCCTACTACTACAGTACTACTAGTATCGGCATGTACGAAGGCCCTTCCCTACTACTACAGTACTACTAGTATCGGCATGTACGAAGGCCCTTCCCTACTACTACAGTACTACTAGTATCGGCATGTACGAAGGCCCTTCCCTACTACTACAGTACTACTAGTATCGGCATGTACGAAGGCCCTTCCCTACTACTACAGTACTACTAGTATCGGCATGTACGAAGGCCCTTCGCTAGTACTACAGTACTACTAGTATCGGCATGTACGAAGGCCCTTCCCTAGTACTACAGTACTACTAGTATCGACATGTACGAAGGCCCTTCGCTACTACAGTACTACTAGTATCGGCATGTACGAAGGCCCTTCGCTAGTACTACAGTACTACTAGTATCGGCATGTACGAAGGCCATTCCCTAGTACTACAGTACTACTAGTATCGGCATGTACGAAGGCCCTTCGCTAGTACTACAGTACTACTAGTATCGGCATGTACGAAGGCCATTCCCTAGTACTACAGTACTACTAGTATCGGCATGTACGAAGGCCCTTCGCTAGTACTACAGTACTACTAGTATCGGCATGTACGAAGGCCATTCCCTAGTACTACAGTACTACTAGTATCGGCATGTACGAAGGCCCTTCCCTAGTACTACAGTACTACTAGTATCGACATGTACGAAGGCCCTTCGCTACTACAGTACTACTAGTATCGGCATGTACGAAGGCCCTTCGCTAGTACTACAGTACTACTAGTATCGGCATGTACGAAGGCCCTTCCCTAGTACTACAGTACTACTAGTATCGGCATGTACGAAGGCCCTTCGCTAGTACTACTAGTATCGGCATGTACGAAGGCCCTTCGCTAGTACTACAGTACTACTAGTATCGGCATGTACGAAGGCCCTTCGCTAGTACTACAGTACTACTAGTATCGGCATGTACGAAGGCGCTTCGCTAGTACTACTAGTATCGGCATGTACGAAGGCCCTTCCCTAGTACTACTAGTATCGGCATGTACGAAGGCCCTTCGCTAGTACTACAGTACTACTAGTATCGGCATGTACGAAGGCCCTTCCCTAGTACTACAGTACTACTAGTATCGGCATGTACGAAGGCCCTTCGCTAGTACTACTAGTATCGGCATGTACGAAGGCCCTTCCCTAGTACTACAGTACTACTAGTATCGGCATGTACGAAGGCCCTTCGCTAGTACTACTAGTATCGGCATGTACGAAGGCCCTTCGCTAGTACTACAGTACTACTAGTATCGGCATGTACGTAGGCCCTTCCCTAGTACTACTAGTATCGGCATGTACGAAGGCCCTTCGCTAGTACTACAGTACTACTAGTATCGGCATGTACGAAGGCCATTCCCTAGTACTACAGTACTACTAGTATCGGCATGTACGAAGGCCCTTCGCTAGTACTACAGTACTACTAGTATCGGCATGTACGAAGGCCCTTCGCTAGTACTACAGTACTACTAGTATCGGCATGTACGAAGGCGCTTCGCTAGTACTACTAGTATCGGCATGTACGAAGGCCCTTCCCTAGTACTACAGTACTACTAGTATCGGCATGTACGAAGGCCCTTCGCTAGTACTACAGTACTACTAGTATCGGCATGTACGAAGACCCTGCGCTAGTACTACAGTACTACTAGTATCGGCATGTACGAAGGCCCTTCGCTAGTACTACAGTACTACTAGTATCGGCATGTACGAAGGCCCTTCCCCAGTACTACAGTACTACTAGTACCGGCATGTACGAAGGCCCTTCCCTAGTACTACAGTACTACTAGTATCGGCATGTACGAAGGCCCTTCCCCAGTACTACAGTACTACTAGTACCGGCATGTACGAAGGCCCTTCCCTAGTACTACAGTACTACTAGTATCGGCATGTACGAAGGCCCTTCGCTAGTACTACAGTACTACTAGTACCGGCATGTACGAAGGCCCTTCCCTACTACTACAGTACTACTAGTATCGGAATGTACGAAGGCCCTTCCCTACTACTACAGTACTACTAGTATCGGCATGTACGAAGGCCCTTCCCCAGTACTACAGTACTACTAGTACCGGCATGTACGAAGGCCCTTCCCTAGTACTACAGTACTACTAGTATCGGCATGTACGTAGGCCCTTCGCTAGTACTACAGTACTACTAGTATCGGCATGTACGAAGACCCTGCGCTAGTACTACAGTACTACTAGTATCGGCATGTACGAAGGCCCTTCCCCAGTACTACAGTACTACTAGTACCGGCATGTACGAAGGCCCTTCCCTAGTACTACAGTACTACTAGTATCGACATGTACGAAGGCCCTGCGCTAGTACTACAGTACTACTAGTATCGGCATGTACGAAGGCCCTTCCCTAGTACTACAGTACTACTAGTATCGGCATGTACGAAGGCCCTTCGCTAGTACTACAGTACTACTAGTATCGGCATGTACGAAGGCCCTTCCCCAGTACTACAGTACTACTAGTACCGGCATGTACGAAGGCCCTTCCCTAGTACTACAGTACTACTAGTATCGGAATGTACGAAGGCCCTTCGCTAGTACTACAGTACTACTAGTACCGGCATGTACGAAGGCCCTTCCCTAGTACTACAGTACTACTAGTACCGGCATGTACGAAGGCCCTTCCCTAGTACTACAGTACTACTAGTATCGGCATGTACGAAGGCCCTTCCCTAGTACTACAGTACTACTAGTATCGGCATGTACGAAGGCCCTTCCCCAGTACTACAGTACTACTAGTACCGGCATGTACGAAGGCCCTTCCCTAGTACTACAGTACTACTAGTACCGGCATGTACGAAGGCCCTTCCCTAGTACTACAGTACTACTAGTATCGGCATGTACGAAGGCCCTTCCCTAGTACTACAGTACTACTAGTACCGGCATGTACGAAGGCCCTTCCCTAGTACTACAGTACTACTAGTATCGGCATGTACGAAGGCCCTTCCCCAGTACTACAGTACTACTAGTACCGGCATGTACGAAGGCCCTTCCCTAGTACTACAGTACTACTAGTACCGGCATGTACGAAGGCCCTTCCCTAGTACTACAGTACTACTAGTATCGGCATGTACGAAGGCCCTTCCCTAGTACTACAGTACTACTAGTATCGGCATGTACGAAGGCCCTTCCCCAGTACTACAGTACTACTAGTACCGGCATGTACGAAGGCCCTTCCCTAGTACTACAGTACTACTAGTACCGGCATGTACGAAGGCCCTTCCCTAGTACTACAGTACTACTAGTATCGGCATGTACGAAGGCCCTTCCCCAGTACTACAGTACTACTAGTACCGGCATGTACGAAGGCCCTTCCCTAGTACTACAGTACTACTAGTACCGGCATGTACGAAGGCCCTTCCCTAGTACTACAGTACTACTAGTATCGGCATGTACGAAGGCCCTTCCCTAGTACTACAGTACTACTAGTATCGGCATGTACGAAGGCCCTTCCCCAGTACTACAGTACTACTAGTACCGGCATGTACGAAGGCCCTTCCCTAGTACTACAGTACTACTAGTACCGGCATGTACGAAGGCCCTTCCCTAGTACTACAGTACTACTAGTATCGGCATGTACGAAGGCCCTTCCCTAGTACTACAGTACTACTAGTACCGGCATGTACGAAGGCCCTTCCCTAGTACTACAGTACTACTAGTATCGGCATGTACGAAGGCCCTTCCCCAGTACTACAGTACTACTAGTACCGGCATGTACGAAGGCCCTTCCCTAGTACTACAGTACTACTAGTACCGGCATGTACGAAGGCCCTTCCCTAGTACTACAGTACTACTAGTATCGGCATGTACGAAGGCCCTTCGCTAGTACTACAGTACTACTAGTATCGGCATGTACGAAGGCCCTTCCCCAGTACTACAGTACTACTAGTACCGGCATGTACGAAGGCCCTTCCCTAGTACTACAGTACTACTAGTACCGGCATGTACGAAGGCCCTTCCCTACTACTACAGTACTACTAGTACCGGCATGTACGAAGGCCCTTCCCTAGTACTACAGTACTACTAGTATCGACATGTACGAAGGCCCTGCGCTAGTACTACAGTACTACTAGTATCGGCATGTACGAAGGCCCTTCCCTAGTACTACAGTACTACTAGTATCGGCATGTACGAAGGCCCTTCGCTAGTACTACAGTACTACTAGTATCGGCATGTACGAAGGCCCTTCCCCAGTACTACAGTACTACTAGTACCGGCATGTACGAAGGCCCTTCCCTAGTACTACAGTACTACTAGTACCGGCATGTACGAAGGCCCTTCCCTACTACTACAGTACTACTAGTATCGGCATGTACGAAGGCCCTTCCCTAGTACTACAGTACTACTAGTATCGGCATGTACGAAGGCCCTTCCCTAGTACTACAGTACTACTAGTATCGGCATGTACGAAGGCCCTTCCCCAGTACTACAGTACTACTAGTACCGGCATGTACGAAGGCCCTTCCCTAGTACTACAGTACTACTAGTACCGGCATGTACGAAGGCCCTTCCCTACTACTACAGTACTACTAGTATCGGCATGTACGAAGGCCCTTCGCTAGTACTACTAGTATCGGAATGTACGAAGGCCCTTCCCTACTACTACAGTACTACTAGTATCGGAATGTACGAAGACCCTGCGCTAGTACTACAGTACTACTAGTATCGGCATGTACGAAGGCCCTTCCCTAGTACTACAGTACTACTAGTATCGGAATGTACGAAGACCCTGCGCTAGTACTACAGTACTACTAGTATCGGCATGTACGTAGGCCCTTCCCTAGTACTACTAGTATCGGCATGTACTAAGGCCCTTCGCTACTACAGTACTACTAGTATCGGCATGTACGAAGGCCCTTCGCTAGTACTACAGTACTACTAGTATCGGCATGTACGAAGGCCCTTCCCTAGTACTACAGTACTACTAGTATCGGCATGTACGAAGGCCCTTCCCTAGTACTACAGTACTACTAGTATCGGCATGTACGTAGGCCCTTCCCTAGTACTACAGTACTACTAGTATCGGAATGTACGAAGGCCCTGCGCTAGTACTACAGTACTACTAGTATCGGCATGTACGAAGGCCCTTCGCTAGTACTACAGTACTACTAGTATCGGCATGTACGTAGGCCCTTCCCTATTACTACAGTACTACTAGTATCGGAATTTACGAAGGCCCTGCGCTAGTACTACAGTACTACTAGTATCGGCATGTACGAAGGCCCTTCGCTAGTACTACTAGTATCGGCATGTACGAAGGCCCTTCCCTAGTACTACAGTACTACTAGTATCGGCATGTACGAAGGCCCTTCCCTAGTACTACTAGTATCGGCATGTACGAAGGCCCTTCGCTAGTACTACTAGTATCGGCATGTACGAAGGCCCTTCCCTAGTACTACAGTACTACTAGTATCGGCATGTACGAAGGCCCTTCCCTAGTACTACAGTACTACTAGTATCGGCATGTACGAAGGCCCTTCGCTAGTACTACAGTACTACTAGTATCGGCATGTACGAAGGCCCTTCGCTAGTACTACAGTACTACTAGTATCGGCATGTACGAAGGCCCTTCGCTAGTACTACTAGTATCGGCATGTACGAAGGCCCTTCCCTAGTACTACAGTACTACTAGTATCGGCATGTACGAAGGCCCTTCCCTAGTACTACAGTACTACTAGTATCGGCATGTACGTAGGGCCTTCCCTAGTACTACAGTACTACTAGTATCGGCATGTACGAAGGCCCTTCCCTAGTACTACAGTACTACTAGTATCGGCATGTACGAAGGCCCTTCCCTAGTACTACAGTACTACTAGTATCGGCATGTACGTAGGGCCTTCCCTAGTACTACAGTACTACTAGTATCGGCATGTACGAAGGCCCTTCGCTAGTACTACAGTACTACTAGTATCGGCATGTACGAAGGCCCTTCGCTAGTACTACAGTACTACTAGTATCGGCATGTACGTAGGCCCTTCCCTAGTACTACAGTACTACTAGTATCGGAATGTACGAAGGCCCTGCGCTAGTACTACAGTACTACTAGTATCGGCATGTACGAAGGCCCTTCGCTAGTACTACAGTACTACTAGTATCGGCATGTACGAAGGCCCTTCGCTAGTACTACTAGTATCGGCATGTACGAAGGCCCTTCCCTAGTACTACAGTACTACTAGTATCGGCATGTACGAAGGCCCTTCGCTAGTACTACTAGTATCGGCATGTACGAAGGCCCTTCGCTAGTACTACTAGTATCGGCATGTACGAAGGCCCTTCCCTAGTACTACAGTACTACTAGTATCGGCATGTACGTAGGCCCTTCCCTAGTACTACAGTACTACTAGTATCGGAATGTACGAAGGCCCTGCGCTAGTACTACAGTACTACTAGTATCGGCATGTACGAAGGCCCTTCGCTAGTACTACAGTACTACTAGTATCGGCATGTACGAAGGCCCTTCGCTAGTACTACTAGTATCGGCATGTACGAAGGCCCTTCCCTAGTACTACAGTACTACTAGTATCGGCATGTACGAAGGCCCTTCGCTAGTACTACAGTACTACTAGTACCGGCATGTACGAAGGCCCTTCGCTAGTACTACAGTACTACTAGTATCGGCATGTACGAAGGCCCTTCGCTAGTACTACAGTACTACTAGTATCGGCATGTACTAAGACCCTTCCCTAGTACTACAGTACTACTAGTATCGGCATGTACTAAGACCCTTCCCTAGTACTACAGTACTACTAGTACCGGCATGTACGAAGGCCCTTCGCTAGTACTACAGTACTACTAGTATCGGCATGTACTAAGACCCTTCCCTAGTACTACAGTACTACTAGTACCGGCATGTACGAAGGCCCTTCGCTAGTACTACAGTACTACTAGTATCGGCATGTACTAAGACCCTTCCCTAGTACTACAGTACTACTAGTACCGGCATGTACGAAGGCCCTTCGCTAGTACTACAGTACTACTAGTGTCGGAATGTACGAAGGCCCTGCGCTAGTACTACAGTACTACTAGTATCGGCATGTACGAAGGCCCTTCCCTAGTACTACAGTACTACTAGTATCGGCATGTACGAAGGCCCTTCGCTAGTACTACAGTACTACTAGTATCGGCATGTACTAAGACCCTTCCCTAGTACTACAGTACTACTAGTACCGGCATGTACGAAGGCCCTTCGCTAGTACTACAGTACTACTAGTATCGGCATGTACGAAGGCCCTTCGCTAGTACTACAGTACTACTAGTGTCGGAATGTACGAAGGCCCTGCGCTAGTACTACAGTACTACTAGTATCGGCATGTACGAAGGCCCTTCGCTAGTACTACAGTACTACTAGTATCGGCATGTACGAAGGCCCTTCCCTAGTACTACAGTACTACTAGTACCGGCATGTACGAAGGCCCTTCGCTAGTACTACAGTACTACTAGTATCGGCATGTACGAAGGCCCTTCGCTAGTACTACAGTACTACTAGTATCGGCATGTACGAAGGCCCTTCGCTAGTACTACAGTACTACTAGTACCGGCATGTACGAAGGCCCTTCGCTAGTACTACAGTACTACTAGTATCGGCATGTACGAAGGCCCTTCGCTAGTACTACAGTACTACTAGTATCGGCATGTACGAAGGCCCTTCCCTAGTACTACTAGTATCGGCATGTACGAAGGCCCTTCCCTAGTACTACAGTACTACTAGTATCGGCATGTACGAAGGCCCTTCGCTAGTACTACAGTACTACTAGTATCGGCATGTACGAAGGCCCTTCCCTAGTACTACTAGTATCGGCATGTACGAAGGCCCTTCCCTAGTACTACAGTACTACTAGTATCGGCATGTACGAAGGCCCTTCCCTACTACTACAGTACTACTAGTATCGGCATGTACTAAGACCCTTCGCTAGTACTACAGTACTACTAGTACCGGCATGTACGAAGGCCCTTCGCTAGTACTACAGTACTACTAGTATCGGCATGTACGAAGGCCCTTCGCTAGTACTACAGTACTACTAGTACCGGCATGTACGAAGGCCCTTCGCTAGTACTACAGTACTACTAGTATCGGCATGTACGAAGGCCCTTCGCTAGTACTACAGTACTACTAGTACCGGCATGTACGAAGGCCCTTCGCTAGTACTACAGTACTACTAGTATCGGCATGTACGAAGGCCCTTCGCTAGTACTACAGTACTACTTGTATCGGCATGTACTAAGGCCCTTCGCTAGTACTACAGTACTACTAGTATCGGCATGTACGAAGGCCCTTCGCTAGTACTACAGGACTACTAGTATCGGCATGCTGCGATGTAGGGAGGCCCTTCGCGCAGGGCGAAGTAAGCAAGCTTATCGTACTAGTCGCCATCTAGCGGGAGACTGGAGAATCACGCAAATTCTTTTTCAGACTTTTGACAGACAAAATTTTGTACCAAGTTTGGTTTAATTTCATCAAAGATTGACTGAATTATAGCCTTCAAACATTTACCGTCAGACAGACAGATCGACGACAGATAGGGGTTGAAGCATGTCCGGTCTTTTGTACAGAGTGTACTGTACAGGTGGTGAGGGGCTGTACATTTAATATTATAATTAGTCCTAATATTGTAAATTATTAACAAGTACCATGAGGTCAATCAATCACCTAAAATACATCATAACTACATAACGATACTAACTGTACATCAGACTCACTCTTTACGCAGTCAAAATTCACCCCTCACCAGATTGATAACAAGTGAAAATGAAACTACAAACTGTGCTATTGACGTTCGTTTATTGTTTTTGTTAGGATAACGTGCCATTGTAAGTTGTAACCTGCGCTGTTTTCGATTAATGGATTATTAACAGTGTTAATTCACTGAAACGATATTTGCCGAGATTTGACTGTTGTACTGCAAAAGTGTATACCATCATTATCTGTCGAACTTACGTCACGTCTACGTGTTACATTCTGTATCTCAGTATCTCCTCTAATAATCAATTAATTATATCGTTAACTCCTCTATTATCTCCAGGGGTCTGTATTTTTTGCTTTCCCCGATGGGACGGGCCTCATGTACAACCTAACAGGGTCTGCCGAACCACCTCGTCCAATAGACACAATCAACGTGGATATACCCGGCAAAACGGATTATTGTCAGACGTTAGTCGTCGAGAATTGGTTGAGGAAACCCCAGAGGTAAGTTAGAGAAAACGTCGGGCTGAAAACAGTCCTAAGATCTAAAACAAAGGGCAATAACATTTTTATTATTATTTCACTGTCTTATTCCCTTTCGTTGTATTTAGAAACTTTTTATCAAATAAGAATGCATTTTAGTATTCCATTGCATTAATTACTCCTTCCATAATATTTTTGCTTATGTAAAGCTGTGAAATTTGGGCCTTTCAAGCTCTTTAAGTTATAAAGCGACGATATACTAAACGTAATTACAATGTTGACTGCCTTCCTTATTGATATACTTTATGTTTAAATAAGTTTATGTCAGTTAGGGTTATAAGCAAGGCTACCGGTAGTAATGCAATTACGGTGTAGACTTGGTTTTAAGTGTCCTCTGCTTCAAATGGGTTATCGAATTTTAAATTCTACTTTCTTTTGGCCTATTTTGGTAAATAAAATATACATAATGGTTGGGTTTTTGGCAACATTCATGTTTTTATGATATAATCCTTAAAGTTTAAGCCGACTCCGCCTAACTGAGTTAAAGGCAGTCGGTCGACGTGCTGATAATCTAGAATGGCGTTGACATTGGTTTCCAGGATTGGCTCACCAATACTGTTAACTGTAGGTTGATTTATTTTCATATTATTCAGGTTTAAATGCATTATTGAGGTGATGAAACCCGACAAAGTAGACCAATCAACTCGCATTACCGGGTTGGAGTACATTGATGTACCTGGCATCTCAACTAGAACTTACAAAATCAATTTCTTCTCGTATAGAGAAGGTATCTATAGTATAAAGGTAAGTACCGAATGGCTAAAGGAATTTCAGCCAATATCTTATAGTTGACTAACATGTTACGTTACATATCAAGTAATTAGTGTTTTTTCATAGGATCAACAAAATTATTCGAATAAATTCCTCAGGTAACGTTTAAAAACCAACAGAGCGAGGAATATATTTGGTACAACGTGAACTTTGTTGTGGGCCCTCCAGCGGTGGTTGAACGTATTGAATTGGCTGCGCCATCGAGACAATCCACTTCCCACACTATTTACGTCAACAACCCATTGGATATTCCCGTATCACTCAACGCATTTTGTGCTGCCAACGACGTTTCACTGCCACCCCAGATTACCATCCCACCATTGGAAACAGGCAGTTGTACCTTTGAATTTCTCCCCTTGAAGGTAAAGTTAAGTTATAACATTTTCATAGTAAGTAAAGCCTATGTAACTCCCAGTAGATTCTACATACTGTCTGCATTCAGCTTTCAGTATATATTTTCTCGACAGCTTTTCGGCACAGAGAAAACTGAAATACGCAAGGCACGAACAATAGAAAGGTTTTCTGTGTTTTACTCATCAGAATACCGATTGTAAAAGCAAACTGACACGGACAGCTGACCGGTTTGTAGGCCTACCCGAATGCATTGGTTCGAATTAGAGGGTAAAACAATTACGAAGCAGAAAAAACTCGCTTTTTTATATTTAAATATTTTAATAATAAACTATAAAATTTAATATTTTAATTATCGTGCGAACTGGTTGTTTCGTTTGTGGTTTTGTTTTGTTTACGTCCAATAAGTTGGTATATGTTGTAGGCAGGGGAAGCCGAGACCAAGCTGACGTTAAGCAGTAGCGAACTTGGTATATTTACTTACGAACTGTGTCTAATATCAACCAATCCAGGACCTGAGAAACCAATCCATTACGCAACCTCTCTTGGCTCCAATATGCAGGCGCCGGCTAAATTTGCTAACTACGCCAAACAGAAGGTGGAGTACACTTGTAAGGTGGGTCGTTTATTACAATAAATACAGACGTTTCAGACGAAATCAAATCACCAACTTGTATGAACATCAAGACGCTATTAAATTATTTTGCGGTATTGATTAACCATTAGGTGATCCAAGATGGGCGCTCTGATAAAGTGGACTGGTCTTGCGACCGCTCGATTGTTGCGGCGCCTGGCTCTACGGGGGGAACCGAAATCAAACTGGATGTCACCTACGAACCATCGAAACTCGGTGATTCCAGCGCTGTCTTGCATATCAGCTCACCTATAGGTAAGATAATGTAAAAATTATAGATTAGTCTCTATGTCAGATAGGGGGTGGGGGTAGTTTCGACGCAATAAAGTAGGCCTACCATGTCCCTCCAGGGGAAAAGCGACACTAATAAAAGGTGATTACTCTAAAAAATAAAACTTTGTTTTGGTTAGAATAACGTGCCCCCTCTATAGGGGCTGGGGTTGTTGAAAATCCCATCTCGATAAATTAATAACTCTCGAGTCCTCGACGAATTATTGATTAATGGAATGGATCAGGTTACTGTCACGGTAAGTACACACGACGGTAGGTTACAGTAGCGATAGGCTCGTTTTAGCCTTGCTATTTGTCTACCGTATGTTTCTATAAGTATTCATCTGTGTGATGTATGTTTGTCTAGGTGGCGACTTTACGTTTCCTTTATTCGGCGTCTGCTCAACCCCCAAACCCTTGGGCCCTTACACGATCAAAGCCAACACCACAGTATCCATTCCCTTTAAGAATGTTTTCCATTCGACCACGGAATTCTTGTTCTCGGTGGATAGCGGTTCATTTACAGTAAAAAATTATGATTCAGTAAAACATAAACGAACTTATAGCATCCAGGTTGGCTATACCGTGGATGAAACGGAAGAAACTCGCATTAAGGTCTCGCCTCATATGGGTAGACTGCTGGTGACGTCAGCACCCACAGCTAATACAGCTCAACCAATAGTATGGACGTTCTATCTGAAAGGGGTGCCGGCGAAGGAATAATTAGTCATTAAAATTAAAACATCGCCGCAGTGGATCAGTGTGGTAGAAACACGTCCGTTATTGACGACCTTTTATACCAAAAAACAAAGAGTTGTAAATAATAGTTGCGTAGCTACTGAAGTGGCTGTAAACATGGTTTGTACTATTGATTGTAAATATTGTAAAATATGCTTTTTATGGTTTAATTGATATATTGTTTATGCCTTTACTTGTTAATTTGTAAATATTGTAAATACAGTATTGTAAATTATTGTTAACTTCAATAAAACTTCAAGTTTGTTAAAAGATTTATTGTAATATGAAGAATACAATGAAATATATTTATTAAGATATAATAGATAGATAGATTTATTTATACATTATGTAAAAACAATAACAAATACACCAAACAATGTACCGGTATAAAGGTATTGTCCAACATAACATATAGGATTACCCCTAAAGCTTTGCAGCTTATTTCCAAGGGGGTCCTTTATGTTACTTGGTTACAAATACAATATTACACTACGCTAACCTAAAACCAATATAAAACGTAATTACACTATGTACATGTACAACTTTACCGAGAGCGTGACAATGTCCGACTCAACGATAAAGATGTAATGTACAGAACAATTTATTATAAAACGTAATTACAGTATAAATAGTAAATAATTAATAAACTAATAACTTACTGTAGGACTATTGTACCTATTTTTACATTGCACACGGAGATGAGATTTAACTGCAGATTTAAAAGAATGTTGATTATTTAGGTTTTTAATTTCATTAGGCAGAGCGTTCCAATTTTTTATGCCGTTAAAAAAGAAAGTATCAGATTCAAAGGATTTACAATTCGGGAGGTAAAAGTTTGAAGCACTAGCTAATATGAAGCACTATAATATTTCCAATTACCCGTACCATTTTTTGCCTGAGAGAGAGAGTAGGCCTAACATATTTTAATTACTCTCCCCCCCTTCCCATCCAGCGCGTAACGCCTACCAGTGTAATAATATCCATGTGAGGAAAGGTTTAGGAAAGATTAAACAAACGTGGAAAAGAACCCATGTGACATGTAACACAGATAACTGTTTCTATGTATGTATGTATATAGAGAGAGACCTAGTTACTTTCGAGAAATATTTTCGGTGTGCTTTCTCCAGCTAGATAATCAGTTATCCAAAGCGGCGCCTAAATATTTAACTTCCTTTTTATTTTCTATCTTATGACCATTAAACTAGCTACAGTATTTCAAACTTAGTTATCTTTTTAACTTTTTATTGTAACCAAATAAAACACTGCCAGTTTTAACGTAGTGAACGGATAGCTTATTATTTTCAACCAACCATTCATCATTCAAGGAACTTCACCTTTTAGAAATATGGACGGGGTCTTTATGAGAAAATAGGAGCACTGTCGTCGGCATATAAGATGAGTTTAAAATCGGGATCTACAGTATACTATACTACTTATCATATCATTTACATAACATACAAAAAGCAGAGGAACTACTGTAATATACTACCTTGGTGGTACACCACATAATCTGTTGTTGTACAGTAGCAAACTGCGCTTTGCTGCCCTCTCTCTGACAGGTAGGTCTTGAACTAGTCTATTTACATAACTGTGAACCAGTCCAATGTAGCATTACTTACCTAGCAGAATTTTATGACATACACTGAATATGACATATTGAATGCTTTCTTTAATAATAATAATTGGAATAGATACACTCCCAAACGGAGTAAAATTGTAAACATTATAAAATATATACAGAGAGACAAAGGATATTATAAATTAAATTTGTAAAAATATTAAAACCTAAAAAATTGACGAGTTATATGTGTGGTGGACTGTGGAGACGCGATTGAGGGGCATTGCGGACACTGTAAGTGTGTTATCTTGAATAGGCTTTCCAGGATTTGGAAGTCAACGAGAATTAATCGGTAACTTAAGGTCCGATTATTTAGAGCAGCAGTAGTTCCAGTACTCCTCTATGGGAGTCCATGCTGGGCTCTAACTGCTGACGACACCAAATCTCTGGATGGCACATTCACAAGAATGCTACGCCGGGTTCATTGTGTCAAGTACAATGCACACATCTCCAACCAGACACTATATAACATTGGAGGTGTCTCATTGGTTCCCCCAAGCTTGACACTAGAACAAAATCGCCCCCGCTTTGCAGGACATTGCTTTCGCCGTGAGGACCAGCCAGTGCATAATCTTGTACTTTGGCAGCCTCATGGAGTGAATAAGCATGGTGGACAGCCCATGACTTTCTTGAGACGCATCTTAAAGGACACTGGTCTTGAAGATGCGGATGATCTAGCAAATGTCATGGGTGATAGGGAGTTGTGGCGGTGCAATTTTGTCGATAAGCCGGCACAGCATTCTTAAAAATGCAGCTGCAATGCAGCATGCCGATCCTAGTAGTAGTAGTATCTTAATATTCCGGAGGTGGACCACTAGTTTACAGCGGCAGTTATCGGAGATTATGTGGAACGGGGTGGGGTTGCAGTAATAATTTGTGATGGTACCCATGCGCCGTGAAATTAGTAACTAGGAATCTGTTCTGTTGACCACCGGTTTTCCAGGTTGGGTTTCTGACGGCGTGTCCTACTGTATAGTGTATTGTTGGTTTATGAATTTAATATTTCTTTCTTGTCTGTGAGCTCGGTATTGATTTATAAGAGTTTCAAGGTTGAAAGAGTGTGGGTATTGTTCAAGTATATTATCCTCTATAAAGGTGTTTTGATTGACAAGTTTCAAGGCCATTGTGAATAATGATAATGCAGAGCTGTGAAGGCGGAGTAACCGTTTAATATGTTTAGATTTCACTTTGTCTATATCTTTTAGGTGTGATAGGGTAGATAAACTGCCGATGACGTTTATTGAATAAGTTACTATTGGGGCAATTTTCATTCGAAATATCGAAATGCCTGTTTCGACCGATAATAGGTGTAATTGTAAACACTTAAATATTGCACTAATTAAAGATAATCATTACAGCCTAAGCACCAGAATATTTACCAAATATATAATTAAAAGGAGATTTAAAATTGAATGAATTAAGATTTACTTTTTTATAATACTATAGATAATAATATTATAATTAAGTGACAAAAAATGCAAACGTGGTGTATTAAATAGTACTTA